>PVJN01002008.1:0-126412 GCA_004026805.1 Lasiurus borealis
CCAATGAACAATTATTATTATTTTTTTGTTTACTTGTAATGGTCTGGATGTCTTTCAGAAGTTTTCCCTACTCCAAGTTCATTAAGATAATATTCTATGTTTTATCCCATAAATGTTGTTTTATTTTTTAATTTCGAGCTATAATTCATATGCTATGAATTTGAGCTATTTTTGAGATAGCAGTTAAAGTCTTTTTTTCCATATATTAAAACCTTTAATGAATATCAACCTCATTCAATGGCAATGACATGGGTGATGATGAATAAGACATTTATACTCAAGTTATATATAATTATCATTGCTGCAATGTGCATAAAAATGAATATTGGTGCATTTCAACGAGAATTCTTTGGGTGAAAGTCACAAAACACTGTATTTACCAAAACCAATTTTAATGGTCTTAAACAAAAATGAACTAGGTTTACAAGATAACTGCTATTTTTTGTTCTTGGTATTTTTAGAAATGAGTTTTAATATCATCTTATAAGAAAGCTTGGAAAGTATACTTGGAAAGCAACTCTCAGAAAATGATCTATCTTTATTCTGGCAATATATATGAAAGATTTATTTTTATTTTATTCTTATTTATTTAAATATACTTTTATGGATTTCAGAAAGAGGAATTGAGAAGAAAAGAAAGATAGAAACATTAATGATGAGAAAGAATCATGGATTGGCTGCCACCTGCATGTCCCCCACTGGGAATCGAGCCCACAACCCAGGCATGTGCCCTGACCAGGAATGGAACCTTGACCTCCTGGTTCATAGGTCGACACTCCATCACTGAGCCATGCTGGCCAGGCTGCAAGATATATTTTTAATAATGCGAGAGATAATACAAATGATGAAAACTCAGTTCTTAGAAAATCATATTTATGAAAAATTACCACAATAATCAAATAATAAATCAATTATGTAAACTTCAGTCATGCACTAGAACAGTGGTCAGCAAACCGTGGGTCACGAGCCACAAGCGACCGAGCCTCACTTCTTCTAATGCCACTTCTTCAAAACAGACTCACGCAGGCTGAAAACTGACTTATCCTCATGGGTCACAAAGTTTCACTTGCACTCTATGTGCATGCCCGCATGTGGTATTTTGTGGAAGAGCCACACTCAAGGGTCCAAAGAGCCACATGTAGCTCACGAGCTGTGGTTTGCCGACCACTGCACTAGATGATTTTCAGAGCCACTTGTCTATGGAATGAGTATAATTGGCTATTATCATTTCAAAATGTTCTTTTATACACATTAAACCTGAATTAATTATTGCTATATTGGGATTACTTTCAATAATTTATATCACTCCATATGAGCAAAAAATCCTTTCTGCTATCATTTTCAAGCACACTTTTAATAAGGATAAAGATTGAGACAGTGCATTTGTATTGCAAAAGTTTTACTTGCTAATTAAAACTTTAATGTTACATTTTATATAAAGCTCTGATATTACCTTGACAACATGAAACATTTTGTATACTGATAGCAAAATAATAAAGCTGGGGCAAAAAAAAACCAGCTGCAATTGGAATGCGTCAAGATAAAATAGCAAGACTTTAAAATAGACTTATTTAAAATAGACTTAAACCGTGTGACTTTCTTATATAGTATAAGGATTTGTATTTTATTATTTGGCTTTATATTAGACAGAAATGTTTAAATAACCTATGGCTTTCATTGCAAAGCAAATTCCCCCTGTCTGGAAACAAAGCACTTAGAAAGAATTTATTATGAGTGAGTTGAATAATATTCCTTGTAGTTCATTGTACTTGTTATTACACTTTCTTTAAAAATGTCAAAGAAGTGATTTAAATTTATTATTGCCCATTAAACCTGTAAAAGCTTCTGTTAATTGGATGTCAACCTTTTTTATTCAGTTACAAGTCAACTGACATTAAGGGCCCTATGATTTAAAGGTAACCTAAAGAATATGAAGAATATTTGCTGTATTTACTAGGTTAGAGAAAAATAAAATATGAGTCTTTCTCCTATAAAACCACAGACATGCAGCATGTAATAAAAGGAGCCATCACTCTTTAAAAGATAGCATAAAAACATATTTATTTATTTATTTGTAAGTTAGGAGTTTAAAACATGGAGATATGCAAAAGGAGCAATGGGCAGTCCTTAGATATGTATTAGTAAAGAACCTAACATAAAATTGTATGTCAACACTCGAGTTTTGTTGGATTAAAATGACAGCAATCACAAGTCCTAACACACACTTCCCATATCTAAACATGTTTAAGTAAAAAAAAAATGTTTTCAATGCGTCAAAAAGTAATATTGTCCTCCATAACGACACATTAATACTATGTTTTGTATTTTGACAGAGTTTTACAAATGCAATTGTTTGAGGGGAACAGGTGCCATGTAATCATTTTGACAGTCATGGGAAAAGTGGATCAGAAAATTACTCCATCTCCTCAACTCCTACTCTGGAAACATGAAGAATTTAATTTCTTGGAAATTATTTTGAGTGACCTAAGCAGTTCATATGCATGCTTATATTCAGTACAGGCTAAAAATTCAACGACATCTGGCTAATACTATATAATTGTTAAGCAGTCAGAAATTAGACACTATGGAGGAAAAAAGGTTATCCTTAACTGGACAGTGATTTTCTACTAGAAGACATTTAAATTTATGTTTATATTTTTTAATATCTTTATGTATATATAAGTGAAGAAATGAAACAAATCATAAGTGTTTAGTTTGATAAATTTTTATAAATTGAACAAACATTTTGTAACCACCTTTGGGATTAAAAAAACAATATTTAGCAAAACTCCAGGGTCCTTTGGGCATGTACTTCCAACACTAACCCTCCGTACCCAAATGTAATCCCTGGCCTGACTTCCAACATCACATTTTAGTTTGAGTGTTCATGAAATTTATACAAACAAAATATTAACAGATAATAGCATAGATACTGAGTCATTTAGTTGTTGCCTGTTTATTATAATTTTTATATATTACTAGAGGCCCAGTGCTCGAAATTCATGCACTGGGAGGAGGAGTTATCTTTCAGCCCAGCCTGAATGCTCTCTAATCTGGAACTTGTTGAGGGATGTCCAACTGCCACAGGGATAAGGCCTCTCACAATCCAGGACTGCTGGCTCCCAACTGCTCACCTGCCTGTCAGCCTGACACCCCCTAACCACTGCCCTGTCTGCCTGATCAATACCTAACTGCTCCCCTGCTGGCTCTATTGCCCACAACTGCCCTCCATTACCAGTTGGATCACCCCAACTTCCCTCCCCTACAGGCCTGGTTGCCCCTGACTGCCCTCCCTGCAGGCCTGGTCCCTTCCAACTACACTCTCCTAATGGCCTGGTTGCCCCTAATTGCCCTCCCCTCCAGGCCTGGTACCCCCTAACTGCCTCCCCCCTGCTGGCCTGATTACACACAACTACACTCCCCAGCCAACCACCTTGCAGTGGCAATCTTTGACCACATGCGGGTGGTCATCTTGTGTGAGGGAGTGAAGGTCAATTTGCATATTACTTCATTATATTATATAGGATTCCAATATGTGAATATACTAGTACAATAAGTTATTTTTATGTATCTATTTTGTAATTGGTGGGCATTTTTGGTAATTTTAAGTTCAAAGCTATTGAAAATAATACCCCTAAAATAGTCTTGCCCTTGTCTTTTTATGAAGCTGTGGATACATTTGTTTGAATATATGGGTTGAAAAAGGATTCTTATGTCATTGTGTGGGTATATGTTCAGTACGAGTATATCCATCAAATGTCTTTCCCCAGTGGTTATATCTAATTATAGCACATGTCAAATTAGAAAATGTAATCCAAAATGCTTTGCAGAATTCCATTTCATATTTAACATGAATTATTTTACCTCTACTAATAACACACTTAATTTTATAATAAGATTTTAAAAAAAAACAGAAAATACAGTTCAGATACAGTGAAATAATTAGTTAAAACTATCATCATTTGCTTAGAAATCTGAAAAGACATGTTAGTTCTATTTAGCTACACTATAAAATATATGCATAATAGTCAATATTTCTCATACTTAATATATTATGTATATGTCATATTTATAATAGTGAATTAGATGTAGTCAATTCTTTCTCTGTCAAATGGTCAACAAAAAAGTCAGTACCTCAAATTAATTATGAAACAACATAAAATTAAACAACATAATTCAAATTGAGTTATGAATAGAGCATTCAAAATATTTTTAAATTTCCTTCATTTTTGTTTTTTGGTTTGCTTATTAATTCTCATCAATTTGAAATTTATACTTTTGAATCTCAGAGCGTTACCATCCAAAATTCTTACTTCCCCAATTCAGATAACGTGAATTAATAAATTATTTTATTTTATTTTTAATTTTATAAATTAAAATCCTATTGCTGAGATTCTTTTCCAGACTTATAAAGGGTTCAGTATTCTGGAGAAAGGGGCTGCATGTAGATTCAAGAAAGAGTCCAAGGATGACAAAAGATAATTTTGAGAGGCAATAGGGGTCAGAGGAGCTTCAGCTAAATGGAACTGAAGACTCAACCTTGACCAAGGTCCCGTGCTTTTATGAAACATAATGTCCTAAGGCAAGGTGGAAAAAATACACACTTCAAAGGGTAAGGTGTCAAAGGGTATGGTCAATTTGGGGAATAGCCTGTAGCTGTTCAGGTGTTTGGCCAACTGTAGGCAATAAAATGCCCTGAGCTGTCTAGCAGCAGATAATCCTATTCAGGTTTGGGGGAAGTGTCTTTTAGCCATTTCCAATAGGTAAATTATATGTGACTCAACTCTGTTGAGCTCCCCAAGTCCCATCAACCTTTTGATGGAACTCTTGTAATTATTACATGCTGGATTTGATTCTCAGCATCCTATACGTATTATCTTATTTGAACAGTTTAAATTATTCCTGTCCTGCTCACTTATTGAAATATATAAAGATTTGATGTTAGATAACAAAGTAAGATTTCTCAGATTCATCATAAAAGACTATGTTGTCATAAAGGCATTATTAAACAAACAAATGCAAATTACTCAAACATCTTGAATTAAATTTGTAAAGCTATCAGTTAAGTGAAAAGACATTTGTAGAAAAATAAATATTCTATGTTTACTGATATGTTCATTAATATTTTACATCAATTTTCAGCCTCTTTTATTGGGAAACTCAAAATTACATATTCTAGATTCCCCCTTACAGCTAGGGTTCTAGAATCTATGTTAGGCTGAAGAGATGAATGCTTAGGAGTTTTGAACCCATTTTTTCCTGCTGCACTTTTGGCTATCAAGTAATATTATGAGATTAGAGGTCCGGTGCATGAAATTCATGCTCTCTGGGGTCTCTCAAGCCCAGCCTGTGCCCTCTCGCAGTCCAGGAGCCTTCAGGGGCTGTTGGATATCCTTGGCACTGCTGCAGAGGTGGGAGAGGCTCCCACCACCACTGCTGTGCTTGCCAGCCATGAGCCTGGGTTCTGGCTGAGTGGTCTTCCCCTGTGGGTTAGTATGTGTCATAGCATTCACTCTTTATGCTGTTTGATTGATTTGCACATTAGCCTTTTATTATACTGGTATAGTATTGTTTAGAAGCAGTTGCAGCTGCTAGAGTCAGTATTGCTGTGCCTTTCATCCTCAGTCAGACACCCACAGGAACTGTGTCTAAGGATACAGTGGCAGTAGCAATGGCAGTAGAGGTGGCTCCTGATCTCTGCAGAATAGTGTTTTTGTGTGTCCTTTTAATTAGCCATATTGGCAATCTTTACTTGACGTTCATTCCCAGCATTTCTAACTATTTTCTAAGTACTCATTCCCCTGCATTAATTACATTGGTATTAACATGCCTAGAATCTTTCCTGTTTCTTGTCCTAAAACCTTGCCAGTTGGACTATATGGAATCATAAAAACATTTTAAAATTGTATAGCCCACAAAAGTTCAAAATGAGAAGAGTTGAGTGAGTTTTGAATCCACAAAAGAACACCACACCATTTGCATTTCTCAGTACTTTTCTGAAAGAAATCATGAACAAGAATTTATTTATAAGACACATAATATATGCTGACAGCAACAAAGCTGGAAAGAATCTGAGATCTTATAAGGATAAACATTTTTATGGAATGATTTAAATCTGTTTTATCTTATGTGAAGTTTACTATGGTTTTCTAGGTAGAAATAAGAAGAATTGCACTTAATTTACTTTGTGTTCTGTTATCTTTCCATAGTAATTTTACAAAACTTATTTGAATAATCCCTAAAAGAAATGAGAGGCAAGGTGCCTTTTCGATTATTTATAGTATTTGTAGGCACCGGTTTAAAAAGATACCTATGTCACTAATTTTAAAAATCTTTCTAAGCCCTACTTTTATTTTAAGGTAATTTTTTGTTAATAATATGTCCTAAAAATATAATGGGAAGGAAGCATATTTTTAAAAAGTGATTTAGAATTAGTAAAAAATACTTTTTAAGAGCATGTTTTATTATTTAATTATAATATAATATTATCTCTCTAGAATTAGAGATCTAGTATGTGGTCCTTATATTCTGTATAAATAGGAACAGGCAATGGTTTGATAGAAATAACTGATGAAAATCTGACAAAAATCCCAGCCCTTTATGTTTACCCTGGAGAAAAAATATTTATGTTCACACACACACACACACAAACACACTCACACACACACACACACACACACACACACACACAGTAACTTTATTTATCATCATCAGGAATTGGAAACAACTCAAATGTACTTTGAGTACTTAATAAAGATACAACTATGTCTCACCATGAAGTATAACTCTGCATTACAAAAGAGTAAACTTGTTTTGAATGCAACAATTGAGGTGCATTTCAAAGGCATTATGCTGTGTAAAATAAGTCAGTCAAATAGTTAGAAGCATATGATTCCACTTACATGACCATCTAAAAATAAAAGATAAATTTATAGTGATAAAATGTTTACCAGGGTTTAGTATTGGGGTAGGATAAGAAAAAGTGTGGGATGATTACATAAATCTATTCAAATAATCTTATCCCATCCAAAAAGTCAATTTTACTGTATAATAATTTTTAAATAATAAAACAAAAACCTTAAGAACCACAAACCAATTAAAAATTTCATGAAAGTTAATGGGATATTAAATAGATTTTATAGTAGATGGTACTTTTAAATGTTCTACTTTAAAATTATTCTATTACATATATCACAGGCATTCAAGACTAAGAATGTTCTAGAAGTCAGAAAATTTTAGAAAAGCCACAAAGTCAAAATATGTGGAGAGTATTTTTTTTTCAAAATCAGGGAGTAAGTACTTCATTATTTAATAAATAATATTTTTATTAACCATGTTATGTTAGATTTTTTATATGGAAAGTTGGATACTCTGATTACAAAAGATTAGTTAGTTATCAAACCTATAATAAATTGGCTATAGTACTGTAGCGCTAGTTCCCTACTGTCTTAGCTCAGGATTGCATTATTGCATTGAGTAGGTAATAGTGTTTCCTTGATTCATGTATAGTTGCAAAAAAGGTGACATTGTAGAAGATCAGTGCTTGGTCTTCTGACATATTAATATATTAATTTTATTGTGCTCCCTTTCTCATGCCACATACACATACACAGCGCTCATATGAATACTCAAATATTGTCAAGTGAAGCAGGATAGGAAAAACTGGGTATACTCTATATATCTAATTAATTATAAAAGATTCTCTTTGTCCTTAATTTGAAATGCTTACATTGAAACAGAAAATATATCAAAATTCAAGGAGTATAATTTTGTAGCAAAGTCTTAGATTTATTCATTTTATCAATGGCAAATATGCAAAGGTAAGCAACTTAAGACATTTAGAAATACATTATTTGTGCTAGCAAATAATTTTTAGAATATTACACATAAATCTAAATATTTTAAAAATATTACTAGTTTTCAGTATTCAAAATTATACTCTAGTTGGATTTTCAAAAACATTGTAAAGGAATGCAATAATTAGTTATCAGTTTGGAAACATCTATAGTTCCCCTTTAATAACATGGCCACAAAGTGTATATAGCCAAGTAAATATATATAAGTGATTCATAAGCCAAACAAACTTTAATTTATATTTTACTTACTTGGAATCAGTTATGTATGGACTACTGTTTAATATACCTCTAATTCATATCCTGGAATTCACTAACAGACAACTTCTATATTAAGCATTCTTTGTGATAAGCACGTATTTGTTAACTAGTATTTACATAAGGTAATTTGATTCTTAACATTAATCTCTAATTAGAACCATTTCCTTTTCTCCAGGTTAAGCTTCTACAGCCTTTATTTAATTATTTTGCTTTGGGTTAAGTTTTAATAACAGGACAATGACAGGTGTGCCCTGAAGGGATATGTATTATATTCTATTTTCATGGAAAGTCATAAAGAAGAAGAGATGATAATGGGCCCAAAAGATAGCATAAAGGAAAGTGACAAAATCCAATTCTTTAAATGAGTCTAGTAAAGAAAACAACAGAACTTGATAAAATAGGAAAAACACACAAACAAAAAATCAAACCAATAAAGCTGCCTTTGCTAGACAAGGGGGCAACGGGAGAGAGAAAGAGAGGGGGGGAGAAATGAATACATAAATGTGATATATGCTACAGAGGTCTGGACAAATGCAAATAGAAGAAAACTGCCACTCAGCTGGAAGAGAATCATTTATTCACAGAGAGTGCATTGGAGTTCCCAGGTAAACAACTGGGTGCTTAGCCTGGAAGAAGAGAAGGTGAAGTAAAAATTCTAAATTAGGAAGATCTGTGCTTTATCCAACTTGGTCTGTGACATGTATTTATGTTTTAGGATGCTATGCAGATATATATTTGTTTATTGATAGCTTATTACATTGGAAAAAGACATATGGCTGCTTTATCCCAAAGTTTAGGAAGTTCTTGGCACGACTTTATAATCTTTAGAATAAACTGATTCAATTTAAATATTCCATCCTGCAGAAACTTCAACTTGGTGCATTATTCAAATGTATGTGTACATTAGATATTGGAGATAATATGAAGGAATGAGAGTCTCTGTTTTCAAAAAGTACATACATCACACATTGTATTATTTTTGTTTTTTATACTAATTCATTCAGGAGTATACACTGCAATTTTCCAGAAATTACATGAAATGCAGAAGCAGGTATGAGAATACTGTGGACTGTATTATTCCAGAAATTAAAGAGATTTGCAAAGCATCATAAAATATACATAATTAATTTCAATATAAAATAGGCTTAATTATTCTTAAATAAATTATTAAATAAATAATTAGCACATTTCTTAGTTTTATTTTTTAATATGGCAAATATAATTAGGTAGAAGCTACATTAAATTATCTTTGGATTCTTCATTGATTTTTAATATTATAAAAAAATTCTCAAAAGTTTTACTGATCTAGGGCAGTTACAAACATTCTAGAGATTACTATAATTTCTAAAAGTAAAGATTCAACTTGTAATTTTTAAAAAAAATCAGAACTTCCCTTAAAAATATGTTTACAAGCTGACATTTTAATTTTTTAAATTAAATAGATTAAATCATGCCTATTATGCCATTTAAAAAGGAAATGTATTTTCAGGCAAAACTGATGACTACTGTTTAATATACCTCTAATTCATATC
The DNA here is from genome assembly GCA_004026805.1 of Lasiurus borealis. Taxonomy (NCBI): domain Eukaryota; kingdom Metazoa; phylum Chordata; class Mammalia; order Chiroptera; family Vespertilionidae; genus Lasiurus; species Lasiurus borealis. The sequence goes on from PVJN01002008.1 coordinate 9,647, forward strand.
CTGGAATTCACTAACAGACAATCATGAATACAGTCTGGCAACTACATTCTCTTAGCACTTAAAGTTTATCAATCAATTTTTGTCCTATAAATCATTAATTCACTACTTTTCCAAACAAGTGATAAAGCATATCTATATTTTCCTTACTAGTTTCTCTCTCATAATCCAAGGATAAGAAAATGTGAAGTTTAAATAATAAAGTATAGCTCTAGCTGGTTTTGCTCAGTGGATAGAGCATAAGCCTTCGGACCAAAGGGTCCTGGGTTCAATTCCAGTCATGGCATGTACCTTGGTTGAGGCTACTCCCCGGCCTGGGTCCTGGTTGGAACGCCTGCAGGAGTCAACCAATCATTGTGTTTCTCTCACATCAATATTTCTCTCTTTTCCTCTTGCATCTACTCTTCCTAAAAAAATCAATGGAAAAATAGCATTGGGTGAGGATTAACTAACTAACCAACTAATTGATTAAATAAGTAAGTTTAATCAACAAACATGTTTGTTAAAATGCTTCTATGACTCAAATGATCTTGTAATTTCTCTGTAGGTTTAAATCAGCTGCTTATGTTTGTATGTTAATGGTCAGTTAAAACTAAAACTATTGAGAAATTCTGAGGTTTTATATTATTGTTTTCTGTTGTTGCGCTTACTTTAAATAAAAGCCTTAAATGATTCAGGTGTCACTGAAGATAAATTGGAGATGTTGTTGGAATTAAAGCATTCTAAATCTTTTCAGTAAGAAACATATTATATAAGACAAAGGCAGAAATATTAATTGATAAATAAATAATTTTGCTTTCATAGCAAGTTTGAGGAACCACTGAGTGTGAAAGGAGTTTCCTTCACCTTACAAAGATTATTACCTTTCCTTTGGTCTGGGTTGTTTATTTCCTAGATGTTGTTTTTCTATTTATTCAATCCTTTCCTATTTTTACTACACCTTGAACCTTTAGCTTGCTTTTAAAATGTAAAAGCTAAGTGTTACTAGAATTACCTCCTGCTATCCTAGCTATACTTTAATCATATTAAATATTTATAAAGTTTTAAAGTTCAGGATTGGAAGGAGAAGGGATGCTGTCTACTAGCATAAGCAATCTATCTGCCCAATGAAAACTGCAATGTATGGTCGAAGAAAGTTTATTTTTCACAGCTGGAGACAGAATAGTAGTACATAGCAGGTTATATTTTTCAGAATTCTTCCAAATAGCTATCTATAAAAGTTTGATTGAACTAACTAGCTAGAAAGCAGATGTCCACATACTTAAGTAGTTTAAGGAGGATTTTCTTTGTGGAAATAAAAAAAGGATTAACTTTTGTTTTATTAGGGGGCAATTCCTTTAAAAATGTGACTTGCAAATTTATTGGCAAAATTTGAAATAGCAATTGATAGTGAATTTTAATCATAACAAATGTATAATATTTTAATATTTAGGTAAATTAAGGTGTATGCTTGGGTTCTTTTCCTGATAAGTGTTTTAATTGAATAAATTTCATATGGCTTTTGTCAAATTAAAGAAAAAAATACTATGAGGTAGATTTATGTCCAAGGGACTAACCATTGTAATTTCATTGCAATTCTTTCCTAATAACAGGATATGCAATAGTCCATGCTTAAGATGAACAGAGATATAATAGCCATTTTTTAATGTAATTGAATTATATGTATTTTCTAGGATAGTTTCCTGGTCTGGTTGTTCTTCCTGCAATAAAAGTGAAATTAATCATGCCTCATGAGGACAGCAAGTCTAGCAAGGTCATACCAAGGACAGATAAGACAGACCATCACATTGGTTTCCAATTCTGGAAACACAATTCTAAAAGCAATATTTTAATATTTGAGAGTTTTTCTTAAATGAAAATAAATTCTTAGATTTACAATAGCAGAACATGTAGTAGGGGTTAGAGGACAATGTATCCCAGTTTCCTACAGAACAACAACAAGCAAACACAAAACAAACCACTCCGAGGCTACATAGGGCCCCAGAAAGATGTAGAGGATACACAACTAGAGATAGACAAGTTCTGAGTCTTTCAGAAGTTCTGAGGTGCCTCAGAGATGGGAGCATTATAAAAGGAATCTAGAAGAGCATCTGGAAGTAGGTGTTTCCCCCACTTCCTCCCTGGAACTCCAGTGGGAGACTCCACATATGTTAGACTGCAGTCCTAGGGTCGACTCAATGGCATGACATCTTCAGGCAGTGAGAATTTAGCACCCCCATGCTAAATTGGCCAAGACCAAGATTTTTCCACATGTGTCTTTGAGTTCAAGGTATTATTTATAGAGTCCATACATTGAAGAGATTTGGGTGTAAAGTAAGGGAATGTTATAACCAGAGGCCATGGCAGAGAACAGAAGCAATGGATGCCAACACATTCATAAAGGTTTGTGTCATCAACTCCATTTTCAGTGTGTGGACTTGAGAGTGGAGATAAAGCAGATGTAACACATGATATGGCAGTTTCGCCTACATCTGTATAGTATTCAGAAGAGAGAGAAAAATCTAGGGAAGAGAAAAATGCAAACCCAAATTAACTCTAACGAAACAAAATTTTAAATTGGAAGATTCATAGTTATCTTGATTTTAACCTCTCAATATTAGTTGAATGGAAGCCATAGAAAGTTAATGATTTTGTTACAGAAGAAAGAAAAGAAGCTGTAAGAAGATAGGGAGAGAAAAATAAAAAAAAATGATAGAAAGAAAGGGAGGAGAGGGGAGAGTGAGAGAAAATGTCTATATAGTAAGTCTAGGATTTACATTTTAAACCTTTTTTTTCCTAATGTTTAATTTAAAATTTTTCTTCCTACAGACATATATCCAAGATTTTCACAAACTAATTGTTCGCCAGTTTTATGTTAAATGTAATTCTTCCATGAAAAATATAGAGAAATATATCAAAATATCAATGCTATCTAGAGAAATGGCTATCATTTTGGTATAATCATTGTGTTGATCTATAATAATTTATTAAATTATTATATAACTGGAAGCCTGGTGCATGAAATTTGTGCACGGGGGACAGGGAGTGTCCTTCAGCCAACCCTGCTCCCTTTCTAATCTGGGAACCTTGGAGGGATGTCTGACTGCTCGTTTAGGCCCGATCCTATTTGGGGGATAGGGCCCAAATGAGCAGTCGGACATCCCTCTCATAATCTAGGATTACTGGCTCCCAACTGCTCACCAACCTATCTTCCTGATTGCCCCAACTGTTTCTGCCTGCCAGCCTTATCACCCCTAACCACTTCTCTGCTAGCCTGATTGATACCTAACTGCCCTCCCCTGTGGGCCTGTTCACCCCTTACTGCCCTCCCCTACTGTCCTGATCACCCACAACTTCCCTCGCTTGCAGACCTGGTTCCTCCCAACTGCCCTCCCCTGCTGGCCATCTTGTGGTGGGCATTTTGTGTCCACATAGGAGCAGGATCTTGTTACCACATGGGAGAAGTCATCTTGTCTGCTGGAGTAATGGTCAATCTGCATATTATTTTTTTATTAGATAGGATAGAGGCCTGGTACATGGGTGGGGGCCAGCTGGTTTTCCCTGAAGGGTGTCCCTTGGGTGTTCCCTTGAGGTGTGGGTAGTCTGGGCAAGGGGCCTGTGGTGGTTTGCAGGCTGGCCATACCTCCCTGCGACCCAAAGGGAGGCCCTGGTATCTGGGACTTATGTTCTACAATTGAAACTTTTTAGCCTGGAGTAGAGCCAAGACTTAAGCTCCCACATCCATTGAAACTTTGTTGCCTTAAGTGGAGACCTGGACCCCCAGGGTTTGTGAAAAGCTTGGCTTCCTCCATTGCCAGGGGAAACCCAAGCCTCCCTGCTGTTCTCTCTGTAGCTGTAGCCATGTGGTTGAGTTAATTTGCATACTCACTCTGACTGGCTGGTGGCCATGGCTGGCAGGTATAGCTGAGGCAAGGTAAATTTGCATATTACTCTTTTATTAGAAAGGATAGTATTTAGGTTTTGGTGGCTTTTTATTTATTAAATTAAATTGAAAGTATTTAAAAGATGATAATATAGCTGTGATATTATAACTATCAAAATATAAGTATTTGATTCTGACAAAGCAAATATAAATAATTAGTGCTATAGAATTATACAATGCTTTATAATTTATTATTAAGAAGCACTTATTATGAATCTTACTTTGGGTTTTACTATATTCCTCACAACAATTATCATTTGGAACATTTCCCATTAGAGCTAATTGCATAAAACCTTGTCTTGAAAATTAAGTATGGTTTGAAATGTTTGTATCCTTTTGTGTTTTCATAGGTTTATGTTAGCTTTCTGAAATGTACATGAAATTGTATAAGATTAATTCTATAATAGACATTCATATACTACAGAAAATTTGTAATTCAAAGCTAATATTATTACAGATAATTTCTTACAGCCTGATGATTATAGTATAATATTGCATCAGCATTTTACAGCCTTGTTTTTTTTCTCTTTTCTAATGAGGTACATGCCAATTTTTGTACTCCACGAATAACAAAAAAATAAATATATAAAGACAGGGGCACTATTTAACTGAATAATGTTGTAACTGTAAGTTTCCTTTAAAATACAAAGACTATTGAAGTGACCCGGTCACTTCAAGATATTCATTATCTAAAAAGGAGAAAGGGAAAAACAAGAAAGGGAAACTTGTAATTTAGACTCTAAGAGTGACATCTAGAAATATTATTATAGTTGATAGGCCACACTCTTGACCTTAGAGCTAGTGTGAATAAAAGGAGATAGAGGATTTATGGCTAAAAGTGAAATAGGCAATGATGTCTTTAAAAAGAGAGACAGAGAAGTGCACCTCTTAGTGTTTTAACCTTAAGATATCAGAGAATAAACAATTATATTACAGTTTTCAGAAAGCTAATTCATCAAGAAAATTCCCCAGAGGGCCAATTGTCCAGAACTTCATTTAACTGGCAGCTTTCCCAACAGGGGCCTATTGACAATCACAGTCCCCCAACTATTGTTTCAATTAAAAATAAAATCTTGGAGAGGAAAAAATATTATAATTATTTATTGGAGTTAAAATAATTATTGAGCATGTTTTTATGCATGTGAAGTTATTTTGGGATGTCAAAGATAATATTTCTATTTTATGGTCACTATTCAAAAACTAAGCCCTCAAATTAAGATACTTTATCTCCCTAAAGTCATTTCCTTAAGAGCTTTGGATTACTTGGTCAGTCAAAACATAAGTTTTAAGTGGGGGACTTTTTGGCATGCTTTAATTTCATCTTTATTGATGGATATGGAATATTGACTGAAAATTCCAAGTTTTAAATAGATGTATGGAAAGAAATCCATATCACTCTCTAATCATAGTGTTCATTCCCATTTTATGACTATAAAGTAGATGCCTGTTCCTGTCATTTCTGTCAGTTTCTGCTTTTTAGCTTTTGTTCCGGGAAATCATTATTTCTACTAGATCATTAGAGTTTGAAACCTGCGAAAATCTCAAGAACTATTCTGGCTAGGCACAAAACAAAACTGTACTCTCCCAAATTATTAAATTTCAAAGTAAAATGTACATATATATAAAAAATATTATGTATTACAAATTTAACTCAATTAAATACAATCCTGCATGTTCCATAGAGCTGAAAGTAAGAATTAAATGATTATTAATTCACTTACCCTCCAGAAAAGCAGCACAACAAGACCACACACAGAACCCAGTCTTTACATTCAAAATCAAGCTGTGATTAAGCTGCAACCTGAGTAGAAATAATGATTTCTCTTTGGGGGATCAAGTGTTTTTTCGCAATCATTTAGTAAATTTCTTTCCTATTATCTAGAGATAAGATGTATAATATAACAGAAAACAGTGTAATGTGTCTGGAAAAAAGGTACTCTGCCTAGGTATGTTCATTTATGCCTCTGATTCTCAAGTAGATCCCTAATTCTAATAAGCATTCATATTACTCCATCTCTTCTATTCACTCTCTGATTATTTTGTATGATGATTTCATTTAGAATCCTGAACATTTCACTTGAACTGAAAGTAAGAGTTAAATATTATTATGTTCTTCTCAAACCTTCCTCCACTATCCTTGCAACTGACAACCTCACTTCCTAAGTTACTAAGAAAATTGAAACAATCAGTGAAGATTATTAGTAAGTTTCTATCAACACATCCATTTATTTACCTACCTACACCCACATGTTTTACCACTTCTTGATTTTTTTAAAGGCAGACTGCCTATCTTATCTAATAAAAGAGTAATATGCAAATTGACTATCACTCCAACACACAAGATGGCTGCCCCTATGTGGTCAAAATGGATGCCCCCTTGGCCAGTAGGGGAGGGCAGTTGGGAGGGACCAAGTTTGCAAAGGAGGACAGTTGGGGGCAATCAAGTAGGGGACAGCAGTTAGGGGTGACCAGGCCTGCAGGGGAGGGCAGTTAGGGGTGACCAGGCCTGCAGGAGAGAGCAGTTAGGCATCAATATGGCTGGCAGGGGAGTGGGTAAGGGATGATCGGGCTGGCAGGCAGAAGCAGTTATGGGCAATCAGGAAGGTAGGTGAGTGGTTAGGCACATGAGCAGTTGGGAGCCAGCAGTCCTGAATTGTGAGAGGGATGTCTGACATCCCTTGAGGGGTCCTAGATTAGAGAGGGTGCAGACTGGGCTGAGGGACACACCCCCATGCACATATTTCATGCACTGGACCTCTACTACTTATATTAAAGACAAATATTATCTTGTATACCAGCTTCGGTGTCTTTCTACTTATTCAAGGGATTTTTAAAATGCTTTTTTGTCCCTTCTGCATTTTCAATTTTTCTAATTTTAGAGGGAAAATGATTTTTTTCCCTTAAAACAAATAATAAGACATTTTTTTTTACTTTACCCTCTAGTTCTTTTCAGGAAAAAAAAAGAAAAGGGAATATCTGTAATACTTTCAGTAATAAAGATAAATTTAACTTCCAAAAAAAAGAAAAAGAAATTTTAGCTCCAACCTGAAAAAAAAAAGCAAAAACCAACAACAAACAACTTGTTGAAATATTTGCATATACTTGCTATCTTTAATTTTCCCCTAACTCATCTCTCTTGAAACTACTCCTATCATACATTTTCTCTGTCATTCTATCCAACTGCACTTACCTAGGACAACAATAATATTCATGTTATGTTGCTAAATACATTATTCAGTTATTACCTTTTTCATTTCTTGACATACTGCAACCTTTGTCACAGCTTATCACTAACTTGTCATTGAACACTGTCTTGAATTGGTTTTCAGTACCTGTACTTGCCATCTTTTCATTTTACTGTTACCGTAGATAGTCTGAGCATAGGGGAGTCTGTCCTATTGGCCAACATGAGTGCACCAAAAGCTAGAAAGATGAATGTACTGGGCTCCAACTCATCAAAAGCTAGCAAGATAATTAGATAGAAAAAAAAAGCCTTCCCTTCCCTAACCCTCTACGTCTCTAGGCTGGAGCAAAAAGGGGCGATGATCTCTGATTTGGGACTCTACCATTCTCCCAGGTTTCCAAGCACCTGAATAAAACCTCTTTTGCACCAGCACCTGCCTCATGAGTTTGGCATTTGTTATGTCAAGCAAACCAAATCTGCTCTTGGCTTTTTTTTTTTTTGAGTGGGGGTGGTGGTGGGGGATGTTATACTACCTTAATGGTCTCAGTTTCTTTGATAATTTCTCTTTACCCAAACCCGTGATCTTTTTTCTGTGTTGACACACATTCTAAGTAATCTCATGTGATCTAAGGATTTTCCATGCCATCCATAAACTGATGAATCTCAAATGTATGCCTGCATGGATATTTCCCATAAACTCTAGATTGTATATCTAAATCTCTATTTAATATATCCACCTGAGTCTTAAATCAATACCTTAAACTTAGAATGCATAAAATTAAGTTTCTATTACTTATTCCTCTGCTCCTTAACAGCTTTTTCAGCTTCTTTTCTCAACTGTTTACTGGGCAGCCAGATCATTCTATTAAAATTTGAATCAGATCATGTCACACCTCAGCTCCATATCTTCCAAGGATTTCTATTTCACTTAAAGTAAAGCTCAGGTTTTTACAGTTGCATCTAAGGCCTGATATACTGATTTTGTCATTTCCCTCTGAATTCATCTCCCAGTGTTTTTCACCTTACTCTCCCTGTTTAGCCACACAGGACACCTAGCTCTTCACAGAACACACCAAACACATTTCTATTTCAGAGCCTTTATACTTGCAGTTCCTTTGTCTGAAATGTTCTTTCCCCAGACATCTACCTGGTTCCTTACTTATGGACATTTGAGTCTTTGCTCACCTCCTTAGTCAGGGATTATCTAACATTCTATTTAAAATTGCAATGAATGTATATATTGTTACTTTTTTTTAACTCTATTTTTCTCCATGGAATTTGTAAATTATTGCCTATCTCTGTCCTTCAGAATGTTGCTTCTATGAGGGCATAGATTTTTATCTGTATTTTACTGCTATTTTAACTAAACTTAAAACATCACTGGGAATATATCTGGAGCACAACAAAATGGTGTTATAAGGTTTAATGAGTAAAGGAAATAAAAATGTTCCCAAATATTGATGCCAAATATTAGGGTTTCAACTTTAACAAAGATGAATTGCACAATTGGTCTTATAAAGTCAAGCTCATTAGAGAAAATGACATTTCATGGGCATATTTTATGATATGTATTAATTAAATATAAGTTGAATACAAGTAGTAAAAACACCTACAATAAAAGATTAAGAACATCAACTTTGGAATTAGGAAAAATTGCATTCAGAACCAGGCAATAAATAGTTTTGTTTTTTTTTATTTATATTGGGGAAATTATCTCTTTTATCCAAGTTTCTATTATTTTTCTCAGAATTGAGGATTAAAATAAAAATTTCCTTTTAAGGGCAGACTAAATGAGAAAAATGTATATAAATCTTTAATATACATACAGTTCTCAATAAGAATAACATAAAATTTTTGATTTTATGTTTACTTTAAAATTTATGTTAATTTATGTGTGATTTTTGTGTATTTCACTATTAAAAATATTTAGGTGAATATAGATTCAATGTTCTGGAGGCTCAGAAAAACATTCTGTGGATTTTATGATGTGGATCATACTTACATGCAATATTTTTATAGGTGTGCACATAATTTTATATACAAGATCTTTAGACTCATACTTATTATTTTTTACTTTATTCCTATTTATTGTTTCATATAAATAGACTATCTATATACTTTATCGGATATAAATATATAGAATTCCTGATGCCTTTAACAATTACATTTTTTCAACTGGTGATAAAACCATGCACATTACAAGAATATATAAGGAAAATTACAATTTATCCGACCTCTGAAATAATATTCTATAAACCACAACTATAATATGGGATGGTAAAATTGAATTTCTATTCTATCTGTTAACACATTTATAGTACCTATAGCTCTTCTCTCTCCCACTCCTCCACCTTTTTTAATGATTTAAGCCAGTAAGAATAAATGAACAGTTTCCAGAGAAAAAATTATACTCTCTTAATTAAAAAAAATTTCCATTAAAATTACATTTTAAATTAATTAACTTATGTTACAAAGGCATTTTTCAGTTTTAAATATAAATATTGAGTACTGGTAACCTCCAAAGTTAAATGAGTAACTCCAGGTCAATTTTCTTACTGCATATCTTTTTGATATGGGAAGTTGCCCCTTTTCATTACGAAAGTCCCTGCTGTATACTATATTCCAGCTCTCATAAAGTTGTATCATATGTGAACTACAAAATAATAAGTTAATGACATTTTTCACCATCAAAAGCCAGTTTGCAGAGAAATACCATCAGAGGTGACAGCCCCATTCAATGCATCCAGAGGCTTATGTCATTGTTCATCCTTAAAGGTCTTTTCAAAATAGTATACTGTGTGGTGGATCATTATTAAGGATGAACAGACTTCTACAGCAGTGTTTTTCTGAAAGGTCATACAAGGGTGAGAGATAAGACCTCTGCGCTCCCTTGCTTCAGTTTTCTGCTAGATATTATCCTTAGGGAACTTACCACACCACTTCACGATTCCCCTCTCCTCTTTATCACCTTCACAATTTTGTCATTAGCAAAATGATGTGATGGGGAAAAAAACCCACAAGTAACACTTCACAACTAAGGAAGAAATAATAAAATATAATCCACATAACAGAAGTAATGTGTAAGTGATCTTGTCAGGTTGTTTTTAAAGGCCTGTGTAGTGCTGAAACCAGTTTGGTTCAGTGGATAGAGTGTTGGCCTGTGGACTGAAAGGTCCCAGGTTCAATTTTGGTCAAGGTCATGTACCTTGGTTGAGGGCAGATCCCCGAAGGGGGGTGTGCAGGAGGCGGCTGATTGATGTTTCTCTTTCATGGATGTTTCTAACTCTCTATCGCTCTCCCTTCCTCTCTGTAAAAAAATCGATAAAATATATATTTTAAAAAGTAAAAAAAAAGGCCTGTGTGGTAGGAAGTTAGTTTCTTATTAGTCACTAGAGGCCTGATGCATAGATTTGTGCACCAGTGGGGTCCCTCAGCCTGGCCTGTGCCCTCTGGCAATCCAGGAACCCTTGGGGATGTCAGACTGCCACTCCTGCCTACTGCTTCTGCTCATCCAGGCTCTACTGTGCCTGCCCTGAGCTCGTGCCAAATCAGTTGCCAGCTGTAACTGAGCATCTGTCCCCTGGTGGTCAGGGCACGTCATGCAACTGGTTGACTAGTCGTTCAGTTGTTCAGTCATTTGGTCAGTTGTTTGGTCACTTAGGTTTTTTATATATAGATTTATAATCAACATTAAGAAACATATACAGGAAGGCTTCAGTTATAACATATATAGCAACTGGTTGACTAGTCGTTCAGTTGTTCAGTCATTTGGTCAGTTGTTTGGTCACTTATGTCTTTTATATATAGATTTATAATCAACATTAAGTAACATATACAGGAAGGCTTCAGTTATATTTCAGGTTGGTTCCAGAAGTTTGCAAACAAGTATCACATTAAAGCAAATTTTAATCTTTTTGCTAGTGGAGGGTCTTGCCTTCAATTTGTAAAAAACACAACTGTTAAGCGCAAGAAAGTAAAGTTCAATAAAATGAGGTATGCCTGTAATAAATTTTCCAAGCCTTCTCTTGAGATTTATGATGATAATGGGGGCAAAGATACTGTGATAATTAGATAAAAGAAGAGCATAAATATGAAAGTTACTACCCAGACATTAGCGCAATAAAATGCAATGATGACAACCTCATAATTCCATGTATATTTTTAGTTTTCACTATAAATACTTTTATCAAATTATAGTATACTCTGACTAAATTTCTATATAGTGTAAGTGGGAATATTAAAAGTAAATAGAATAGCTATTTTATGTTTCTAAATTTTAAGTAAATGTTCTTTTTTGGATTCAGACTCTTGTGGAGCTTTTTTCTTAAATACAACTACTTCAAAATAATACTGTATTTTTCCCTTGCATTTGAAATATCAGCTTTCTGTCCTACATGAAGTCTTTTCTAAGGGTAAAAGTTTAATGGTAAAATTTATGATAACCAAAACCCTAAGTAAGCAAAATCTCTAGAACTCTGGCTTTACAGACTCAGTGAAATTTTCTTCTACAACCATCATAAGGGGGTCATTTAAAGATTTTTATTAAAACACATCTTACCTGTGCTGCAAAATTGTAACTACGTAGTTCTACTTTCTGATGTATTTTTAAAGCTTCATAATGATCTCTAATAATTCTCAAAACAGTGCTGAGAAGTAGATAACTGAGGCAATGTTATAATGGCCTATAAAGTTCTTTTTTTTCTGTATCTACTAATGGATTACTGTTTTTGTCTTGGAGCACTCTTTTGTGATGATTTAGGTAGGGAACACAAATGCCTACTCAGAGATGGGACCTAGCTGGAATAGCCTGTGAAGACTACAGTGAAATGTAACACTATTAAAAACAGTGGGATCAGACACATTGTCATTGCCCAGGGTGAGGATTAACCACACTATTTGGAAAAAAAAAGTTCCACATTAATGTATAAAATATTAAAAAAAAAACACAAAAGTACTATGACGCTGTTAGCTAATATTAAAATTCAAGTCACCAACTAAATAAAATATTGTCTTTAGCTTTAATTTTCAGTAAAATACATTGAACTGATGTAAGTCATGTGCCCTTGTAAATAAGAACATTACATGTAACACAATGAGACAAAAACCATGCTGATGGCAAATATATTTTTATAACTCAGGTTTCTCTCATCTATTGGCTACTCAGAATGGTAATTTACTGCTCAAAAGTGATTGCCCACCTCTCTTATAAAAATTGCTGATCTGTTTCCTGTCCCTGTAGTTTTGCTCTTTCAGAAATGCATCTAAATGAAATCATTCTTGTGTTGCCTTCTGAATCTTGCCTATTTAAATTAGCATAATGTATACCCAAATTATCCATCTTACTAATTGTATCAGTACTTCAGTCCTTTGAATTGATGAATAGTATTTCATTATAGTTCATCCATCCACCCATTGAAAAACATTGGAGTTTTCCAGCTTGGGTCAAACATGAATAAAATCACCTCTATATTACTTTTGAGAAAAAAATATCAACACAAGGGAAAGCAATGAGACTTATTACCTCATTATTAGCATTAGGGGGGACCCAAATAACAATTTTAGTTATGGATTTATAATCATAATAATGGAAGTCATTTTAAAAATATATATTTTATTGATTTTTTATAGAAAGGATGGGAGAGGGATAGAGAGCTAGAAACACAGATGAGAGAGAAATATCTTTCAGCTGTCTCCTGCATGCCCCCTACTGGGGATTTGCCCACAACTAAGGTACAGTTCCTTGTCCAGAATCGAACCTGGGACCCTTCAGTCCAAAGGCCGATGCTCTATCCACTGACCCAAACTGGTTAGGGCTGAAATTCATTTTCTAATTCATTACTATTCTGTGATACAATCAAAATTCTAAGAAAATATTGAAATTTAAATTCTTTAAAAATTAATTTATATTCTTTCTATCTCAAATACATTAAAGTTTTAAAAGTTACAATATAGACATATAAAAACCCTATAAAAAGTGACAGAGGGTATGCAATGACAGCAATAGCAACACAACAAATTAAACTTTCAAATCAGTAAATCTTTCAAGATTATCTTAATGCTAAGTTTATAATTGTGGATTTCTAACCATGAACTAATGTGTATGCTATAGAAAATGTCCAAGAAAATATAATAATTTTATTTTATAAGTAGATAATAATAGAAAAGCTATATTTTGATATTTAATTCACACTTATATCAAATATGTAAATTACTTAAATTCTCAATTTAAGAGTCTGTGTTCCATACATAGCAGTGAAAATTCATATTTAAAAAAGGAGTGTAAAACCAATGTCTGTTTTCAGGTTTACTGTGGTATAACTAAAATTTGTACATACATTTTTTATAGATTTCTTATTTTAAAAGTGGTATTTTAAACAAAATATTCTACAACAATATAATGAACAATATAAACTGATAAACAAAAGTAGAACCAGAATCATAGAAGCATCAAACAAACTGTCCAACTTATGAGGGAAGGCATAAGGGGTAAGAGATCAACAGAAGAACTTGTATGCATGCGTATGAGCATAACCAATGAACACAGATAGGGTGAGTGGTGGGGGGAGAGAGGAGAGAAAGACCATGTTCTGGGATGTGGTGGTGGCTGAAGAGAGGTCAATGGAGGGAAAGGGGGACTTAAGTAATACTTTAAACAATAAAGAATTTAAATTAAAAAAAAAACATATGTAGCAGAAAATAGTAATTACATATATATATATATATATATATATATATATATATATATATATATATATATTAGAAACCTGGTACATGAAATTCATGCACGAGGGTGGGGGTTGTTCCTCAGCCCAGCCTGAACCCTCTACAATCTGGGACCCCTTGAGGGATGTCCGACTGCCTGCTTAGGCCTGATTGGGCCTAAATAGGCAGTTGGACATCCCTCTCACAATCCAGGACTGCTGGCTTCTAATCACTCACCTGCCTACCTGCCTGAAAGCCCCTAACTGATTCTGCCTGCCTGCCTGATCACCCCTAACTGATTGCTTGGGGGCAGGGCCAGCCTGGCGAGTGACTGTGGTGGTTCTGGTCTTTGGTAGTTCTGGCAGTTATAATTCCAGTTGCTGGCCTTTTTTTATATATGATAGCCAAGATCTGGAAACAGCCCAACATTCCATCAGTATATGATAGATAACAAAGCTGTGGTGCATTTGCACAATGGAATACTACACAGCAAAAAAAGAGAAGCAACTCTTACATTTTGCCATAGCTTGAGGGACTTGGAGAGTATTATGCTAAGTGAATTAAGCCAGATGGTGAAAGACAAATACTATATGATCTCAGATATACATGGAATCTAATGAACAATATAAACTGATGAACAAAATAGAAAGAGAGGCATGTATTCATGGAACAGACTGATAGATGTCAGAGGGAAGGTGGTGTAAACTGGATAAAGAAGGTAAAGGGATTAACCAAATTGCCTATATGCATGACCCAGAGATGCAAACTACACTATGGTCATGGCCAGAGGGAAGGAGGGGCTAGGGTGGACTAAAGGAGATGGGCAAAAAGCAGAGGGGTGTGGACATCAGTAATATGTAAATAAAGGTAAAGTAAAAAAATAAAATAATAAAATTTTAAAAATTAAATTAGAAAATTTGCTATTGATAAAAAATGACTATCACATAGTTTAATAATTCCATTAAACATTCTTCCCCATTGCAATAATTATCTGTTTTTTTTTATCTTTTTATGTATTTACTTAAAGTTTTTGGAGTGACATTGCTATGCAAGATTGTATAGGTTTCAACTGGTTATTTCTATCATATATGATCTGTATATTTCATTTTGTTCCCACTACCCCAAGTCAAATCATCTTCTATCACCATATATTTGGCCCTCTTTATCCTTCCCTACCTTCTCATCCACTTCCTTCTATAACCACCATGCAGTTGTCTGTGCCTATGAATTTCAACGTTATATTCCACATATGAGTGAAATTATATAGTACTTGGCTTTTTCCGACTGCCTTATTTCACATAGCATAATATTCTGAAGGTCCATCCATGTAATCACAAAAGTATTTCATCTTTTCTTATAGCTGAGTAGTATTCTATTTATATATGTACCAAATTTTCTTTATTCATTATTGTATCAATTTCCTTGTATCTGTGTTTATAGGACTCACTTTAATAAATGTGTTACCATATCTGAGCTATGATTTCCTGAAGAGTTGCAAGGTAATTATAAGTAGCCTATGAATATACTTACACACATAGGATAGAATATATATATTTTTAAAATATTGACTACGTAACATGTAGAGAGATTTGAAGAAATGCTGAAGTCCCTGTAGTTCTTCTTAATGATCACATTTTACTTAACAGATACTATAAAATTAATTGATATTAAATCCATTAAAAATTTAGCTATCGTTTAAAAATAGGTCTTATATTCACAATGGTTGAAAGCCAATATTTTAGAATTTAAAAAATCCATTAAATGTTATAAATGTATTACAGGGGTGGAAAATGAAAATAACATTTATTTCAATTAATTTATATTTGGCACTGGTTCTCAAAGTATTAAATCCTGACAGATAAAGGAAAAAAATAGAGAATATCCAAACTATTAAAAATACATAATGTAAATTTCTATCTAAAAATTAGGCCTATACTTATTTACCTATTCTGATTGAGAAAGTTATTTAATAAGAACATTTTCAATTATCAAGATACATTCTTCTGCATTAAGCACTATATGAGTTTCCTGATAGGAAGTTTCTTTGATTCCCCAAATACTAATCTGGTTATGAGACTGCTCAATTTCTACATTTTCCATAAGTCATAAACATACTCCTCACTATTTCTGCTAAGCATGAATATCAAATTTAGAATTGCTTCTTGGTCTGCTAAAGTGAAGCATAATGACCTGAAAGAATTCACACTGCTCCCCAAACCTTGGCTTATTTTCAGTGGCCATTTAATGACCTATAGAACCTGACTTATTACTTTAAATGCATTGCATAAATTACTCAGCTTGTTCTCTCCATATCAATTCCAATATCAGGAAATCAAAGCATAAGCATTACATACTGCATTTTTGATTTGCATCTCTTGAATAATTAGTGACTTTGAGCTTGTTTTCATATGTCTTTTGGCTTTCCTTCTATCTTCTTTCCAAATTTTTTTTATTTAGGTCTGTTGCTCATTTCTTGATTGGATTGTTTATCTTCCTTTTGTTGAGTTGTATGTGTTCCCTGTAAATGTTGGAGATTAAAACCTTATCGATGATAAAATTGGCTAATATGTTCTTCCATGTAGTGGTCTTTCTTATTGTTTGGTTGATGGTTTCTTTGGCTGTGCCAAAGGTTGTTATTTTGCTGTAGTCCCATTTGTTTCTCTTTAGTTTCCATTGCCCCAGGAGTAGTGTCAGTGAAGAAGTTTCTTTGGCATATGTCTGAGATTTTGCTGCCTGTGGATTCCTCTTAGTATTTTTATGGTTTCCCATCTTATAAAGAGATTTTACTGAAAACTTCAGTCCCAGATTTATCTGATGTTCTTTATTATGGCATAGGAATGACTGCAGGTGTCAGTGGGCCTTTGCAATAGAATGCTCTAACTCCCTATCTACTGCCCTCCTCAAAGTCTCCATCACTTCAATCAAAAAGCTTGGGTTTCCTTTGTGTGAAAAGAGCAGAGGCCTGGTGCACAAAATTCATGCACAGGTGGGGTCCCTAGACCTGGCTGGCAATCAGGGCTGATCAGGGCCAGGCCAATCAGGGCTGGGCTTCAGCGAAGGTGACAGTTGCCAAGCTGAGCATGGAAAGAACAGATGCTGGATGCTGATGCCACCATTGTCAACACCCTGCCACCATGTGGTTCCCCACCTCTGCCCCTCCTCCTTCCTTCATCACCCTGTTTCCTCCACAGCATGTAGGTGGTGAGCTGATCAGGGCTTGTTAGCTGGGGGAAGGGACTGGGCATGGGAGGTTGGCTGCCAGCCCCAAGGAGGGAGCCAGCCCTCAGTCCCCCTGGGTAAGGGGCCATGTCCACCATCAACCACCCCCAGTTCCCTGCCCTAATCCCAGGGACTGGCCCCAATTTGCCTGTTGGCCTGTGGAGGGACTATGGGAGGTTGGCATTCCCATAAGGGGAGGCTGCTTATGGGAACTACCTGGGGACAGCTCCTTCATTGAGCTTCTGTCTACTGGTGTTCAGTGCACATTATAGTGACTGTCATTCTGGTCATTTCAGTTGTTCCAGTTGCTTAGGCTTTTATATGTATATTAGAAGCCCAATACATAAAATTCAATCAAGAGTAGGCCTTACTTCCCCCATCCACCTGCATCAGCTTCCCTCTGACATCTGGGACTCAAGCTTCCCTCCAGCTGCCAGCAGGCACCTGGGACTTCGGGTTTCCTCCCAGTCTTGGCGTTGTCTGCAAGGACATTGAGTCTAATTATCATATTATGCTTTTATTATTATAGATTAGATATTAAAATCATATAATGTTCTATAGGTCAAACATAATAATAGAGTAAAACCTAAGGAAAGGCAGGATATATTTACACTATAATAATAAACCAAGTGAAACTATCTGAAAATATAAGGAGAGGAATTATGAAACTTAAGACCTATGAATTTCACACTTAGAGTCAAGACAAAGTACAAAAAATGAAGCAGAATTAAATATTAAATAGATTCTTTATAGCCCATTTGATGCAATCATATTTAGCTTCACATTGTTTTCGGATTTACATAAATCTATGTAATACTAACAATAATATATATATTGTTGGGGGTGAGTGATGGTGGACATGGCCCCTTTCCCATGGGGACTGAGGGCTGGCTCTCTCCTTGGGGCTTGCAGCCAACCTTCCATGCCCAGTCCCTTCCCCCAGCTTGCAAGCCCTGATCGGCTCACCACCTACGTGCTGTGGAGGAAACAGGGTGATGAAGGAAGGAGGAGGGGCAGAGGTGGGGAACCACATGGTGGCAGGATGTTGACAATGGTGGCATCAGCATCCAGTGTCTGTTCTTTCCATGCTCAGCTTGGCAATTGTCACCTTCGCTGAAGCCCAGCCCTGATTGGCCTGGCCCTGATCAGCCCTGATTGCCAGCCAGGCCTAGGGACTCCACCTGTGCATGAATTTTGTGCACCAGAACTCTAGTCTTTTCACAAAAAGGAAACTCAATATATATATCCCTCAGCGCAGTCTGCACCCTCTCCAATATGGGACCACTTGAGGGATATCCAACTGCCCATTTAGGCCTGATCCTGGGCCTAAATGGGCAGTTGTACATCCCTCTCACAATTCCAAGCACTCGCCTGCCTGCTTGCTCCTAACCACTTCTACCTGCCAGCCTGATCACCTTCAAACCACTCCCCTGGCAGCGTGATTGTCACCTAAGTACTCCCCTGCCAGCTGGATTGCCCTTAACTGTCCTTCTTTGCAGACCTGGTCACCACCAGTTGCCTTCCCCTTCAGGCCTGGTTGCCACCAACTACTGTCCCCTGTAGTCCTTGTCTCTCCCAACTGCTCTCCCTTGCTGGCCTGTTTGCCCCTAACTATATTCCCCTGCAGGCCTGGTCACCCCCAACTGCCCTCCCCTGCAAGCCTTGTTGTCCCCAATTGCCCATACCTGTTGGCCATCTTGTGGTGGCCATCTTGTGTCTACATGGGGTAGCCATCTTTGACCACATGGGGGTGACCATCTTGTGTGTTGGAGTGATGGTCAATTTGCATATTACCTCTTTATTATATAAGAGGTATATATATTGTATTATAAATGTCTCCCATTTTCCCTCTTGCTTTGTCCCCTTCACTCAGTCCCTACCTACCCAATCAGGTCTCACATCTTTATTTAATCATATTTATCAGTTACAAATAAACTAAATATTATAAAATATAAGTAAAATGTTATGTGTTTTAAACATATTTCCCTGCCTTACATTGTCTTACTTCACACACACTGAAAAGAGCAAATATCAAATATATCAAAATTAATGTAAGGGCAGGGAGAAAAGGTAAGACCAAAGGATTAACAATTATCACTGTGCACATATGAATTATAGAAATCCTTTGTTATTATTAAAGAATCCAGATTTTATCTTTATCTGATATGATCCACTTGACAACCTGACAAACATTCACAAAAGTGGAAATCATCATTGCATTTATAAAGGTTAACCTGGAGAACTTCGGGAGATTATTAGAAGTGAGAAAACATGCTCTATAAAAGAAAAGTGCATTGTATAAATTAAACAAATTAAAATACTTTAATAATAAGCCTAAAATTTAGAAGATAGGCACTATAGAACCCTCATGGTATATAAATTTTATTATTCAAGCCTTTTTTTCAGGGATAAATTTAATACTTTTATCTAGTAGCACCACATACATATTTGAAATAGATATTTTAAAATCCAAGTGTTATATATAAGTGAAAAAAAAAGCCGAAGTATCTCTTCTAATAAACAGACTTGAATAGGAATTCAACTTCATGATGATGAAATAAGTATAGATTTACGTTATATGTTATGATAATTGGCATGAACATATTGTGCACTTTTTCTCTTATATTTCTTTTTTAAAAATTTTATTGAATTATTGGGGTGAGAATGTTTAATAAAATTAAAGGTTTCAAATATACAATTCTATAATACATATTCTGTACATTTTATTGCGTGTTCACCATCCAAACTCAATTCTCTTTCCAACACCATTTATCCCAACTTTACCTTTTTTCAAATCTCCCCAAACCCTTTTCCCTCTTGTAAGTACCATACTGTTGTTGGTGTCTATGAGTTTAAATTTTTGCTTAATCTCTTCATCTTTTTCACCCAGCCCCCAAACACCTTTCCCCTCTGACAGCAGTCTGTTTTCTGTATTGATGACTCTGCTTCTATTTTGTTTCTTTTCTTATTTCTTCATTATGTTTCACATATAAGTGAAATAAAATTTGTTTTTCTCTGACTGGCTTATTTCAATTAGCATAATTCCCTGCATGTTAAGGAATGCTGTTGCAAAAGGTAAGATTCCCTTCCTTTTTATGACCCAGTAGTATTCCATTGTATAAATGTACCACAGCTTTTTTATCCACTCATCTACTGATGGACACTTGGATTGTTTCTACTAGTAGATTTGGCTATTGTAAATAACTTTGCAATGAGCGTAATGGTGCATATATTTTTTTGACTTAGTGTTTTGGAATTCTTAGGATATATTCCCCAAAATGGGATTACTGGGTCAAATGGGAGTTCCATTTTTAAATTTTGAAGAAGCTCCTTACTGTTTTCCACAGTGGCTGTACTAGTCTGCATTCCCACCAATAGTGCACTAGGGTTCCCTTTTTTCCACCTCATTGCCAATACTTGTATGTTGATTTATTGATTCTGACAGGCTTGAGGTGATAACTCACTGTGGTTTTAATTTGCAATTCTCTGAGGATTAGTGAAGTTGAGCATCTTTTCATATATCGGCCATCTAAATGTCCTCTTTGGAGAAGTGTCTATTGGGCAATTATCATTAACCACCTATGAGATGTATCATTGGAGAATATGTTCTCCCATTCTGTGGGGTCTCTTTCATTTTGTTGATGGTTTCCTTTGCTGTACCAAAACATTTTGTGTGATATAGTTCCATTTGTTCATTTTTGTTTTTGTTCCTCTTTCCAAGGGAGATATATCAGAAAAAAATATTGCTAGAAGAAATATCTGAGATTTAATGCTTATATTTTCTTCTAGGATTTTTATGGTTTTGAGTCTTGCATTTAAGTATAGCCCATTTTGAGTTGTTTCTTGTGTATGCTATAATAAGGTGGTTTAGTTCATTTTTTTGTTGTTGTTGTTGCTTGGTATTCAATTTCCCCCAAACCACTTGTTGAATAGACTGTACTTATGCTATTTTATGTTTTTATCTCCTTTGTCAAATATTATTTGACTATAAACGTATGGGTTTATTTCTAGATTCCTACTCTGTTCCATTAAGCTACATGTCTGTTTTCATGCCAGTACTAGACTGTTTTGATTACTATGACATTGTAATAAAGTTTGATATTAGGTAACATGATTCTTTCAATATTTTTGCTTCTTTCTCAAATTTCATATTACTTTTTATGATCTCTTGTGGTTACATATACATTTTTGACAATTGGTTCCAGTTATGTGAAATATGCCATTGGTATGTTGATAGGAAGTGCATTGAATCAATATATTGCTTTGGGTGATATGAACATTTTAATGTTATTTTTTTCTACCCATGAACACAGTGTATACTTCCACATTTTTGTATCTTCTACAATTTCTTTCTTCAGTGTCTTTTAATTTATCAAGTACAGGCCTTTTACATCCTTAATTAAATTTATTTCTAGGTATTTTTGATGCAATTATTAATGTGATTGTTTTCTTAGTTTTCCTTTGTGAAAGTTCATTATTGTTGTATAAAAATGTAACTGTTTAATATGTATTTATTTATTTACTGAATTAATTTATCATTTCTAGTAGTTTTTTGGTGTCATTTGAAAAGAGTGATAGTTTAATTTCTTCCTTTCAATTTGAATAATCAAATGCAGAGACTCAGTTTTTGTATGTTAGGTTATTCCAATTAGTTTTGCAAACTGTAAGATAAAATATCCATCATAACCACTACTGGGTGCTATTAAATACTGATCTTCCTAAATCCAGTATTCCTGCTACAAAATCTCTATATTTTAATTGTGCACTTTAACTAATATAATTTAAAAGTTCACAGCGATATGGAAACTGCACATTACAAAATTAAATATGATAGAGATATCTTCAAGGTGAGATATGTCCATCAATATAATACCTAATGTCTACAATTTTCCATATTATGTTATTCATGCTGTAAAAACCAAAAACAAACTGGTTCACAAAAAATATGTATTTGGTTCTAGTAGAAAAGCAATGTAACTACTATAAAGTTTTAAGATTCTGTGGGAAACTCATGCAGCAAAACAGTATCACTGAAAATCTTTATAAGTAATACTCTTTCGAGCCATTTTAATTAAAATTATAAATCTCACAGTTTCGTGTTTCCTTAGTGCTTCAAAATCTGCTTACTAAGTCAGGCTATATTTCTTGGTTCTTTACAATTTACACTATCACTATAATAATATAATCAAAACATGTTTAGATTGCCTAAATTTTAGTCAGACCAAATTTGTTTTTATAAATGACACTACTAAGATATTTATATTTTACAGCTCATTACTATTATATTCAAAGACAGTACCTGATTTTATAATTTTGATATGAATTACATTGTGAAGAAAGAAATAATTACTGCTGGAAAACTGTCAATTGAGTATGTCTAGCTATGCAAGTTTCTTTTATTGTTTAAAAAATATATAGACTATTTATAAAACCAAATTTAAACCTGGATGTAAAGGCTTATAATGCTATGTGCTTTGTTAGCTATAGCAATTACATCAGTAATGGTTCCTTGAAATTACAATTTACAAGAAAATAGGAATTGTACTAACTTAGTGCTTTGAGTATATTAACATTTCCGAATGTGCACTACATTTTTCCATATAATTATGTTTTATATGGTTCTTCTTTGGTTCATTCTTTCACACAGATTTTAGATGACAAAAAACAAATATGTGCACCTTTTTAAAAGAAGAATTTTATAATATTCCTATTTAAAATTTTGCAGAAATTAACAAATATTTCAACCTCCAGGTTGGATGGTCAAGTTAAAGCATTTTTGCTCCACTATTCTTAATTCCAATTTCACTGAAGAAAAAAATAAGCAAAATAAAGAAGTTGCAATGTTTTTCTCAAAGAAAAAAAAAGGACACAACTATACTTAAACAACTATAAAGCTTTTCCAACCACTAGTTTGCAGTTTGCATGATTAAAAGACATGCTAAGCAAAATAAGTCAAACATAAAAGATTAATAAGCATATGGGCTATAAAAATGAAAGCACCAAGTGAACAAATAACAAAATAAATAAACAAAAACTCATGTTTGGTTACCAGAGGGAAGTGGGTAGAGATCAGTAAATGGTAATGGTTCAAATATATGATGATGGGAGATGATTTGACTTTTGATGGTAGGCACACAATGCAATATACAGTTCATGTATCATAGAAATGTGCACTTAAAACCTATATAGTCTTATTAACTAATGTCACTCTAATAAATTCAATTAAAAAGGAGTTAAAAGAGCCATTTGCTTGAAGAATAAACATTTTGCTATATGATGTTGGCAATTATAAATCCTTACAATGTTTACATACATCCTGGCCTATTTGGCTCAGTAGATAGAGCGTCAGCCTGTGGACTGAAGGTTCCCAGGTTTGATTCTGGTCAGAGGCACATGCCCGGGTTGTGGGCTCAATCCCAAGTAGGGAGCATGCAGGGGACAACCTATCAATGATCCTCTTTCATCATTAATGTTCCTCTCTCTTTCTCCCTCTTCCTTCCTCTCTGAAATCAATAAAAATATATTAAATAAAAAAAGCTTACACTCAATCTCAGATGACTTCCTCTTTATTGGAACATCACATACACATGCATGTATGTACATGTGCATGTGCACATGTACATACACATGCATGTATGTACATGTGCATGTGCACATGTACATACACATGCATGTATGTACATGTGCATGTGCACATGTGAGTGTGCATGTGTGCACGTGTGTGTGTGTGTCCGCACACACACACACACACACACACACACACACCACCACCACCACCATCACCCTATAACTCACCCAATTAAAGATAATCATCACAGAGGAATCAATACTTCACTTAAACTCAATTTTTTTTTTCAAAAACAGAAAGGAAGAAAGAAAGAAAATGGAAAAGTTAAATAAAGAATATGTCATAAACTGCTTTTGATCCAATTATCCAACTTCTGGAAATACATCCTAAGAATAATGAAACATCAATCAAAAAGAATATATGCATTTCTATATTCATAGCAGTATTATTTATAATAACCAAGATTTGGAAACAGTCCAATTGCCCATAAGTAGATGAATGGATAAAAATGCTGTGGCACATTTACACAATGGAATATTATGCAGCTGTACAAAAGGGAGTCTTACCTTTTTGTGACAGCATGGATGGACCTAGAGAATACTATGCTAAGTGAAATAAGCCAGTTAGAGAAAAACAAATACAATATAATCTCATTTATATGTGGAATCTAATGAAGACAATAAACTGAACAAAATGGAACCAGTATCATGGATAAGTGAAACACACTGGTGAATGCCAGAGGTGAGGGGGATAATAGTGGCTGAATAAAGCAGGTGAAGGGATTAGGTAAAGAACATATATGCATAGCCCATGGACATGGACAATAGTGTGGTGATGACCATAGAGTGGAGACTTAGTGGAGGTGGGCAAAGGGGGATAATGGGAGATACCTGCAATAGTGTCAACATTAAAATTTTAATTAAAAAAGAACATATCATAAAAGTAAATAGTCAATAAAATGTATTTCAGAAAAATATAGTTCATTTCAGCATAAAATAAAATTTTAGGCATTCTGATTTCTCTGTTAACACTAACAAATAAGAAAATCCTATATAATAAAAACCTAAAATGCTAAGTGTCTGGTTGTCCAGTTGTCTGTTCAACCAATCAAAGCATAATATGCTAAGGCTGCTCAACTGCTCACTATGATGTGCATTGACCACCAGGGGGGCAGATGCTACTACCAGTAGGTTAGCTTGCTGCTGGGATATTGTCAATTGGGACTAAGTGAGACAGGTCAGATACACCCTGGTACTCTCCTGTGGCCCCTCCCGAGCTGGTCAACCTCCCATGTTCCTTCTTGGCCCTGATCCAGCACCAGTGGGGTCCCTCAGTCTGGCCTACACCCTCTCACAATCCAGGACTCCTTGGGGGATGTCGGAGAGCCTATTTTGTCCCAATCCTGCAGTCCAGGCCGAAGGACCCCACTGGTGCACAAATTCATGCACCAGGCCTCTAGTAAGTAAATAAATGAAGTACTGGGTTCAAAGAAGAAACTATGATATAGCAAGTAGAAATAAAAATGAAGTTGGTTTCACTCAAAATAAATTAAATAGGCACAAAATATTTACAGAGAAGAAAATCCACCTTAGAATAATGCAATATTGATAAGCATGACTGAAAATAGGGGCATTATAAAGCAAACTTGAAAATCTCCAGCAAACAAAATGGCATAATATTTATTGTAAAAAAAAATGATTTGGTAGAAGAAGATAAATAAGGAAGACAGAAAACGTAGTACAATATTACACACACTGTATGCAAGACTTCTTAAACAAGAGGTCTAAACACATGAAACAGTAGGCAAGTAAATGATGGTAAGATAACTATAGGTAAATTTTCTTAAATAAAAAAAAATATTAAACTTGTGGATAAAAACCATGTAATGTTTTCTAGGTGAAAATGGATAAAATATTAACTTCAAAGCTATGCCTAAAGAATGTTCTCTGAACATCTAAACAAAAAATATCAAAAAATTTATGAAGGTTGGATCCAAATGTCTTCACAGTGATATAAAACAACAAAATGCCTTGAGCTATGTCTACAGAGATATGTTAAAAATAAAATGATTTCCCAAGATGTCCTTGGAAATGAAGGTTATAGACTACATTCTCAAACACATGAGAAGCCAGAAAATTCAGAGCATAAAATTATTTGCTATTGAAATGCAGACAACTCTGATTTCAATGAAACTATGCAACCTAGAAATGTGAAAGTTTAACTAATAATGAGCATTGAATTCATTGAATTATAGGACTAAGAATTACTGACAGAGGAAATATAAAGTAACAGAATATAATATTAAAAATTTGACATGGTAAAATTTGTAATTTAACTACAAAAGAGATATGGATAAAATGAGGTAAAAATATAAAGAGTTTATAAGTGTTTTTGCTTATTTTCTCATCTAATAAATCAATGGAATTAGAATCAGTGGAATTAGAAACTGAAATAAAAGCATGTAATTAGTAAGAAACTTAACTGTTAACCATTTCACATGTCCATTTCCACCAGATGTGTATGTGTACATGTGTGCTCACAAATACAAGCCTACACACACACACACACACACACACACACACACACACACACACACAACACAACACACACACACAAGCTGTACATATATACTTATTTTCAGTAGATACATCTTTGAATTAGGAAAACATAAAAGTTAGCAATAACTTCAATAACTTCATCCTACCCTTTTTTACATTAAATACAAATAAAATTATTTTTAAAATGAGCACATAAGGAAGTAAACACATTTTAAAATTATTTCCATTAAAAAATAAATGTTTGGAATAAAATTAGATGTGATTATTATTGAGAGGTAACCTTATTTTTAAGTTTACTTCAAACCAAACTATAAAATTCTAACAGTAATTTTTCTCCTGTCTCACACACCAGCACATAAATAACTGAATTTCTGTCTCATGGAAACACCTTATCAAAGGGCCATCTGGTAATCTTGTCATTGTCATTGTTTGTTCTCACTTTTCTAATTTGTTGTCATGTAATAAAAAATTAAACTAGAAAAATATTAACTTAGAAATAATAATTCAGACAAAAAATCCCCTAGTAGTATATTGAAATAAGCTAATGATTACTTAGAATATATATTCTGTAGCTCAAATTTGTGTTTGTATTTTGTAAAGACAGCATAAATCTACGTTATAGTTTGGTAGGCCCCTACCTGAAAATGTCCATATGCTAATCCTCAGAACATGTGCATATGTTACATGGTGAAAGGGATTTTGCAGGTGAGATTCAGTTAAGGAATGAAGAGATAATTTTAGATTATCTAGTGTACCCAATGTAATCACAAGAATAAACATCATCTATGGAAATAAAGTATTTTTACTTGACCTTAAGTTAATAATTTAAGAATAATGGGAAATGACAAAATGAGAAGTTCAAAAATTTTTGATATTCATTTTTTTTTTTCATTGACAATAGGGATAATGGTCACCTCACTTGGACAAAGCAGCAGCAGTAATACATAAATGCTAACTGAATAACAAACTGTTTTTAAGGAATATATTTTACATTATAGTTCTAGGGCTTAAATATTCAGTTAACTTATAATATACCAGAGGCCTGGTGCATGAATTTATGCATGGATGGGGTCCCTCAGCCTTGCTGGCTATTGGGGCTGATCAGTGCCATCTGACCCAATCCTGATCAGGGTTATGGGGACAAATTGGCAGTGGGGAGGGACCTCGAGAGGTTGGCTGGCCATGGGAGATTGGCTGTGGGAGTGTATTGACCACTATAGGGCAGCTTCTGTGTTGAGTATCTGCCCCCTGGTGGTCAGTGTATGTTATAGCTACCTGCCAGTCATCCAGTCATCTGGTCCTAATGGTTGGTTGCTTAGGCTTTTATAGATAGATAGATAGATAGATAGATAGATAGATAGATAGATAGGCCATGTACCTGGGTTGCAGGTTTGATCTCCAGTCTATATGCAGGAGGCAACCAATGTGTCTCTCTCACATAAATGTTTTTCTCTCTCACTTTTCTCTCCTTTCCTACCACTCTTGTTGTTTTTCTTCCTAAAAAACAACAACAAAAATCAATGGAAAAATATCCTCAGGTGAGGATTAACAGTATCTGTATGTATATATCTATATCTATATCTATATCATCTATACCCATATCTATATATCTTGAAATAGTTACTTATTATAACTCAATCCCCAGATTTTATTTTGGTTTTGGTTTTTATAAATTACTTTTATAAATATTGATTTTGTTTTGTTTTGTAATATATAAAAATTATTAGTTTGTATGAAGTAAAAAATGTAGGCTCAAATATTTCTTACATATTCATAACCACATTTTCTAGTATTAATTTTATCCATTGCATTACTTTTTCTTTGAATGCTATGCTCCTATTACTTTTATTTTTTTCTATATTGATCTCTTTTTATAAAGTTTTTATATGTTAAAAATAATACTTCTCTGCCTGTCTGGTATGGCACAGGAAGTCAACCTATGAACCAGGAGGTCAAGGTTCAATTCCCTGTTAGGGCACATGCCTGGGTTGTGGGCTTAAAAAGAGTATGTTATTCAGGGAGCTTGCAGGAGGCAGCCGATCAATAATTCTCTCTCATCATTAATGTTCTCTCCCTCTCCTTTCTTCTCTGAAATCAATAATAAATATATTTTTAAAAAGAACTATAAAACTTGTGGCTTTTGTGGGGTTATCTTTCTTCATTTTTTCCCTCATTTTCTATTCTTTACTTTTCCTCTCCTCCTCCCACCACCACTTTCTTTTCTTTTTATTTTAGTTCTGTGAAACTCATGACTCTTCCTTTATCTTTTCAGGATATGGAGTCATAGGAAAGTGTTCCACACTTCCAGTATATAGAGGAATTCACAAATGTTTTCTTCTGGAACTCTACAAAGTCATTTCATTCTATGGTGTCCGATAAACTTGTATTTTTGTTCTTGGAAGATGCTTGGTGCAATTAATTCGCCACCAGTGACTGTTTATTTCCCTTCAGGATCTGAACCATAACCAAGCTTCTCTATTGGTATAAATAACTAACGGGTGTAGAATTTTGTACCAAGGGTTGCCAAAACAAAATTTGGAGAGGAGTACAAGCTGCCACTATGGCTTTTTCATTCTGAGCCTATTGTGCAGTACTGGGCTACTGAGGATACAGGCTGGTGGAAATTAATATAAGGTACCATATCTGAGCACTTTGTGTCCACATACCTCTTTCCCCAAACTGCATGTCTCTAACTCCTAATCTGTGCCAAGAGTAATCATTTACCACTAACCAAGAGTCTACTTATATTCTTATCTCATATCACATCTCCCTCTACACAACATAGATGCCCATGAGTATTACTTAAAATTCAATCTATCTGGAGGATTTCTCCCCTCATTATTTTCCTTTGCAGTTACCCTTAATATGACTTTAATGTATCTCCAGTCTTTTTCAACCCCACCATCATATCAAGTTGAACGTGCTTGAAGCCTGGTCCAAGTTTTATTCTTCCTTTGTCAGCTGGTTTCTGGACCACTTAGTTTCATAAATTAATTGTGCCCTTTGGGCATGCTTTGCATTATCCCAAATGTAATTTCATAGTGTGATGGATTGATGCTTTACCTATCTGACCTTATGACTTGATGTATCTGTTAGTTCTGAGCTTATGAGAACAGGTACAATCACCTAAGCATGAGATGTCCATTGCGATCACTCAGTCTCTAGTAGAGCCAAGTAGGAAAGCACAAGCTCCTTTTTAAATGGTTAAGGGGTCTCTGCTGCAGAAGGAATGCCATGATCCAGAGCTCTGTAGATATACAATTTGGATCTCTTATTTGGACTTGCCCTGAACTTCGCACAGAATTGTTATTCATCTCAAGTCATCTCTAGTGCCACAGAATCCACTGTGTCTTGTGGCCAACATAGCAAAATACTGAAACCTATTCCTGGAGTCTTTTTCTCTGAGCCTGTTTTAAAAATGACAGGCTCATGGACTATCTATTTAACAGATTAGAACTGTACTCCTAAATATGGTATAGATTGCCTAAATCCAGAAAGACCCATATAACATTGTCTTTTCCTTACATGGAGGAGGTACAAAGCAAAATAACTTGACCCTAATTTTAGAGTGCATGGGTATTATGGTGTGGAGCAAATCATTAAATCACTAAAACAATAACCAATGTGGCAATGCTTAATGATCAAAGTTTATCTCTCTGTTCTTGATACCAGCTTATTTATATTGCTGTGGTCAACAAATTCAATTCACATGATATTGTGAAAATAGAGAACCACAATGATGGTTTGCTCGATGCCAAGATGAAGAAGGTCTCCAAATCTAGAGAGGATAGAGTTAATCTAGGATAGTAAATTTTGTGTAAGTTTTCCTAGGTGAATTTGAACTGTGACTTTTATGCTCTTTCTTTTGGGGGATTAAAAAAGAACACATTTTCAAAATCAATAAAAGCTTACCAAAAGTTACAGTATGTATTGATCTCCTCTAGTCATGACACTGCATCCAGCAAAGAACTGCAATGGGTTTTCCATGTACTTAATTTTATGGGTAGTTTCTGTCATCAAACATGATCCATTTGTTTTCTTTTCAAAAACTATATAAGTGAATTAAATAGGGGCTATAATAGAGTCCAATACCACTAAATCCTTCGTGTCTTTGAGGGAAACTTTAACCTTTGGCATTCCACTCAGGAAGTCATTTTGCTTCTGGCATTTTTTTTTCCGGTTTAAGGCCTCTCACATGTCCTTTTCTTCCCTTGCAGACCACATCACAAAGATTAGAGACTTAGTTGGCACCAGCTGCTAAGTATATTTACCCAAATTACGTACTTAAGTCCTGATAAGAAAAAAGATGAAGAAACTGAGTAACTTAATTGTTTATTGGGATAAGGGCCTCATAAATATGAAGAAAAAATCACATTCATCTTGAAGTGTGTGTATATATGTGTATGTGCATGTGGTAAAGTTGGGAGTGAGATTAATGGGGAAAAAAATGCCAGAAAATGTGGTAGTTAGGCATTTTGCTCACCAAACATTTCCATTTCTCTCCTCTTCCATAATACTGCAACTATGCACCTTCTTAGCTCATGAGATGGAGCCATTTCATTAGATTTGACCAATGAATTTGAAGTGTTAAATGACCTTTCATAAAGACAATGCAATATCCTTTTTGTTATCTTTAAAAAAAAATTGTTTTTCAGAGAAGAAGGGAGCAAAAGAGAGAGAGATAGAAATATCAGTGATGAGAGAGAATCACTGATCAGCTGCCTCCTGCATGCCACACACTGGGACTGAAGCCCTTAAGCCAGGCATGTGCCCTTACCTGGAATTGAACTGTGATCTCCTGGTTCATAGGTCAACATTCAACCACTTGAGCCATACCAGCTTGGCTGTCCTCTTTCTTCAATTGGTAAAATTTGAAATGTCTACCCTGAAATCTAACTAACTACAATAAGTTCTGTTGTAGGTGATGGATAAAATTTGTAAGGAAGAAATAGGTGTTTGTTGATTTAAACCACAAAAATGTAGGAATTGCTTGCTTTGAGAACATAAACTAGAATATATTGACCAATATAGAATGTCCATGTGACTATATGAGGGGGAACTATTGAGGATTAGGTTCCATGGGGTCAGGTTTGGGACATCAGTTCTACCTCAGGAGAGCACACGACAGGGTTGTCTGGAAAAGAGAGCAAAGGCAAAGGCTGTAAGAGAGCTGTGTCCAAGCAGTGTGAAAGCATAAATGAATCCCTAGTAGCATGGGACCAATATGAGCATTCCTGTTAATGCTCTCTTTAGATAATGCTATCTTAGAATAAAGATAGGGCAAGTGAGAAAGTAAATTTAAGGACCAGTAATAATGGACATAATACATTTGGATTATTGAGCTAGTCTAATGTATTAGATATCACTTATTTGATAATGAATAATGTAGACCTAACTTTTATCCACAAATTTAATGGACATTCTTATAGTGACACACAAAATGAAAAGAACATGTGTTTAAAGTAGGTTTTGGATATCATAAAATGACTAGAATCAAGATTAATCTACTAGAATGTAGTATTCACTAAACATTTTAATAGTGTTAAAATTAAAATTATTTCCCCATCTTTTTGTTTGCTAAACAATTCTCATTTGAATTCATTTTTTTTTTGCTATTTATTTCTTTGCTATAGGCTTCATCCCTCTTTTGAATTATGTGACATATATACTGTATCTTTAACATTCTTATTATGGAAAATAGGAACTACTGACAAATGATAGAAATTGACAGGAAAGGCCTATGTGATTTCCTGTCAATGTTAACTTAAATGTTGTGCTAACATAAATTGAAAAATGGTTATTTAAAATTCTTAACTGATGTCAAAAATAAAGAATAAAATTAATCATTATACTACTATATTTATTTTATATAACTACTCTGATTTACCATTTCAGAACAATTGCAATAAAATATACTCTTTCTTTTAAAAATATATTCTTTTTTTTGTGTGTGTTTCTTGTAAGGTTATTTTGAAAGCAAAAGACACACAATCCCCTGAGAGAATGTTGGATTTTGCCATCAGTCATAGTAAATCAATCCATCTCTCTGAAATAAATTTCATATAAGACATAATCGTGCCTTCCATGAAGTTGTTAGGGAAATCCATTCTAATATATATTTTAGTCTTTAAATTTTGATGACTTAGTAAGCTTCTGCTTTATGAAATTAAATTGTCAAAGGAAATTTTCCATTTTCTAGAAAGCATAATATCAGGATGACAATTAAATTTGTAGTCTTTTATTTGATATAATGCCATGCTATTTATATTGGAAAGATATAGATAAAACCCTCTGTGAATGAGTTTAATGATTCTGAACATTTCCCATCTTCATTCATCAGGTTTTCAATATTCTTTTTCCCTCTTGCACATTTTCTGATCATCAGTTTTCTATCATAAGTAAATGAATAACAATTCTCAAAATCAGTTAGGCCATTTTAGCTGATGAAAGTGAAAATGGATCTTTTGCCTTGCAAAAGTTAAGTGAGTATTTCATTGAGATAAAATACTAATCTTTTCTGAGTTTTATATTCCTATTCTATGATATATATTCGAGAAATATGTTTCTATAGACATCAGCCATTTGTTAATTGTATTATAAAGTTTTGAAAATATATACAAGCTGGATTAAAACTACTTCAGGTCACTATTTGGCCTATACAAGAATGCCACATAATTTAGTTAGCCATAGTTAAGTTCCTACTTATATAGAGAAAAGTATTATAATTACTTATAAAATAAAAGAAAATACATAAATAATGTTGGCTTTAGGGGAATTAAGGCACATGTGTGCCATTTGGGTACAGTTATTGGCTGAATTGTGTCTCCCCCAACATTATTATGTTGAAGTCTTAGCTCCCAATATCTCACCAATATGACCATATTTGGATACTAAGTTTTAAGAGTTAATTAAGTGAAAATAAGATCTTTAGGGTGGACCCTAATTCAAAATACTTGTATCCTTAGAGGAAAATGAAATTAGCATAGATCTTGGGCTGTGCTTTTTTTTAAGGGTCTGAGGGTGAGATGTCTCTGGTTTTGTTGGTTCACTCTTTATTGGAAAATTTGAAACAGAAGAGCAGAAATTAGGGAGCAGGAGGAGAAAAGTAGTCACACAAGCAGTCAGTTATATAGATTACTCAAGACTTTCTGATGGGAAAGTCATGGGTGGGAGTGCCTGGTTCCTTATTTATTTTTATATTTTGAGCAGATATGATACAAATGCCAGGGCAAAAGTTATGTTTCTTCTATTATTTTAATTTGAATTATTTTTTCACAGCAATGAGAGCCCAGGCTTTTAATATGTCTTCCTTTAATTAAACATCCATTGGAGCATTGAACAATTAAGTTCTTCAGTGTATAAACAGCAAATAATGCTTTTATCTTTAAAATATTGCAATCTCAGGAATGTGACACTTGATATCAGTATCTGATGTTGAAAAATATATATTTCTTTGGATCACCAGCCATGGAGAATATCTGTGATTAAGATTTATTTTTAACAAATCTAATGGATAGTTTATATGATTACCTAAATATGTATAACTTTTATTGCATAAGTAAGGGAGAATTAGCATTCATGTAAAATATAAGGTTTTTCCATTCTTCTGCAATCCTCTCTTAACTTGTCATAGTATTTATTTTTCACTTGTAATTTAGTGTCATTCTAAGTAAAAATAAAAATTAAAATGTCAAATTATTAGCATGCATTTTAGTATTAATTTTTATATTGTGCAATTTCCCATCACATGCCTATCCTTAACTCACTTTGAGGCACAAACAATTGTCAAATATCAAAGGCTCACTAAAATTCTGTGCTCATGGAGCATCATGAGTTCTACATGTAAATGGGGAAAGAGGAATGACTGAGGACACACACATTGAGTTTCTTTCCTTTGTTAATGTAAATGCTTCATTGCCTCACTGGATTCGACTGATAAAGCACAAGTTCAACAATAAAATGATTAAGAATTTCAAGACAGTAATAGCATTTAATCAAAGATAGGCTCCTTCTGAGAGCCTTTGTAACACAGCAATTTACCTATTTAAGCCAACATCACAGAGAAAGCCTCTCCCCTTAGGGAGGGCACAGTCTCTTCTATGTGTTTACCTAAGTAAGGACTACTCAAGATCATCACTTTTATGATGAACTCATTATTAACTGATTTCAGACCTTAATTACATCTGTAAAATCCCTTCCTTTTCCTCATATTCTGTAGGCAAAAAGCAAATCATGTATCCAGCCCACACTCAAGGGGAGATTATCCAGCGTGTGAACACCAGGGCATAACAATAATGGTGGCCAACCAAAGGTCTGTCCACCACACCTATGAAGCAGGCCTGCCTCTGACTATAACTCTATTCTCCATAGGCAACTGGCTCTGGATTCCACTCTCATTTTTTCCCCTGTATTGAGAATAGGATTAAAAAAGAGTACTAACTTTTAATTGGCCTTAAGGGGAAAAGAAATACTGAAAAACACATGTACAATGTACCTAGGGCCTCTTTTATTTCATATTTGGACTTTATATACCTAATTTGTGTTAAGTAGGAAATACCATCTATTAAGTCATTATGAACGTATAATTCATTAGAATTTTGTGGTTGCAAATTCTAAAAAAGTGTATTATATGCAATCATCATTTTAATAGCAAAAATACTTTTAAAATAGATATTTCTCCATTTTATAACTATACTATATTTTTACTAGAATTTGCTGTGAGACATTTCTATTGTATATTCTAAGTGAAAGTATATAAAAGTTTATGTTTAACCTATATTTGTGGTTAAAGGAAATTCAGTCTGCAATCACACTAATGTTGATTTATTTTACTGCTCAAAGAGAAATGGATATGATTTTTTAAAATCATATACTTGACTTGGAACTACTATGACTCAATAAAGTTTATTGTTCATATATTTTATGAACATTTTCATCATAAACTTATGATACTTAGAGAATAGCTGAGTAATTTTTAGCTCATTCTCATTTGTCTCATTCTTTAGCTTCAACTAAGTCAGAAGGCTCTTTTTATAAGAGTCATGTAAAATATTCTGTAAAAATTAATCACAGGTATTTTTAAGTGAATTAAAATAGAAAAGCAAATGCAAACAAAACATGATAGCTAAAAACTGCAAAGGCAGATACAATTTGTATAGAAAGTAAGATTGTCTAAAGCTCTCAAAATGGATGAAATATAAATCTAGCACATGAACATTATGTACTAGCTTCCAACTTACTATCCAATTATAAATCTGTCATTCACCATATGTCAGACTCCATGTATGGACATTTGTCTCTATGATGAGCCACTGCAGGGAGCTATCAGTATCACCATTACTTTATTTAATGAGGACCCTGTTCAGGTGTACCTCCTCCTGACAAGTTGTATCCATATCATTCAGCAAATGAATGGAGGCTGCAAGTTATGCACCTATTTCTTTAGGATGTATAACAAATGCTAAATTCCAGTAATTTATATAGAGAGACAAATCTTCCTCCAGGCTATCTCCAGTAGATATTTTGCATACATTTAACAATGTCACTGAAAATTTACTTTTATCTAAAACATAATATCACAGATTGTACCTAAACTACTAGGGTATGTGTATGATTAAATAGCTTACAATATGACTCCTGCCTTAATGAAAAAGGTGGTTCCTCTACATCTAACATCTCTTTACAGTTATATAAATGCCCCCCCATAATGCAAGCCCATGATAGAGTTCAGACTCATCTCTAGTTCTCATACATAACAAATATTCTAATAAATAAAGAAAAGCCATTTCTTTGTAATTGCTGTTATTAGGCTAATACCTTGCAATTTTTTGATATAAAAATTCTTATTATCTCTGGAACATATTTGAGGAACTCTTCCTAACTTGTAGACTAAAAAATAATTTAAGAAAAAAGAGAGCCTAAGAGTAAATTACTCTCTAAGCCACAACATTTCTCAAAGTAACCTATCAAATTAAAGGAACAGATATACTCTAATAATTCATGGGCTCTAACAGAATATTGATTAAAAAGCATATAAAATCAATGTCTTATAGGCTAAATAATATATTTACTACATCATTTGTAATTGTTTTAGATTTTATGAAATCTCATGCCAAAACAATGCTCTGCCCTTGTCCTCTAACACTTAAAGCTGACTCATTTGTGGAATATAATGAACAACATAAACTGATGAATGAAAACAGATTCAGAGACAGAGAAGCATTGATCAGACTGTCAAATTTCAGAGGGAAGGGAGAGGAGGGCGAGAGTAAGGGAGAGAGATCAACCAAAGGATTTGTATGCATGCATATAAGCCTAAGCAATGGTCACAGACATCAGGGGGTTAAGGGCATGAGTGGGGAGTTGGGGAGGCACTGGGGGGATAAGGACACATATGTGATATCTTCATCAATAAAGAAAAAAATAAATTAAAAAAAGACTTAAGCTGAAGAAATAGATAAAACTCTGGTGGGAACACTGCCATAGCAAAGAACACATTTTGAAGAAGGAGCTTTCAGTGCACTGAGGGGAATTGTGAGTATACCTGTATGTGAGGAGGCATGACAAAATAAGGAGAGCACTGGTGAAACAAAAAAGAAAGTGTAAAAAGGTGTTTTCTGAAATGAATTTCTCTAAAAATTAAGGTAAGCTTGTGATATTCATTTAAAGATTGTGATACCTTAATTGATCCTTAGCACACACAAAAAAAGAATATGAAATAGAGTTGAAGAAAAGAGATTATCTGTGTCTCATTATATTTTCTGCTTTAATGCAATCATTTTGTAGAGAAAAAATCCATACATTTAATCTATTTTCTTTATCAGTTAAAAATGAGTGATGAATGCATATCAGAATATGTTCTATGCATGAGAATATGAAAATATTGGATATAGCAATATTCAAAGTTATCTGTGCAGCTTTACTGTATTATTGGTCTTACTGTCTCACTATGTCTATAAGGGGGGAAAAAAAGAAGAGTTTCTAGGATGTGATTTTATAATTTATATGTGCCAAGAACTAGTGAAGTATAACTGTTATGCAATGCTAACATAAGATTTACATCACATGATCTCACTCATTGGTGGATAATAAAGAACATTATAAACTGATGTACAAAAGGATAGATACAGAGGCAGTAAAGCTTCAAACAGACTGTGAAATTACAGCAGGAAGATTAAAGTTAGGTGAGGTAGATAAGAGATCAATCAAAGGACTTGTATGCATGCATATAAGCATAACCAATGAACATAGACACTGGAGGGGTTGGGGTATGCCTGGGAGGGAGGGGGGGCGTGGGGAGACATGTATAAAAATTAATAATAATAAAAAAATGTTTAGTCATTTTTAGAGTTTAGGGATAAAGATCAGGCATCTTTTTTCAATGCCATAATAAACAAGTAACATAGGGTGCCCCAAAAGAATGTATACACATTTTTTACAGCTGATAACTCACTTTATTTTCTCTCTTTTTCAGGTTTAACTGATTTTAAATAATCGGTGAAGCCAGACTAAGCTTTGAACAAAGAAAACTTATCTTGAAGTGCCACTAGACTATTTTTATGGAGATACATAAGAGTTAAACTTTATAATACAAAAGCCTGCAACAGTCTATGAATTGAGGTACACAAATACTGAACATAACTATTCTTGATATTTGTGATTCCATTGCTTTGCAATATCAGCAGTGCCTGGACCAGAACCGCCATCAGTTTGAAAATAGGCATTGACAAAAAAAAAATTTTTTTCTTTGTTTCTGTAATTCTTTTAAATTTTGAAAATGAACTGTATGTTAATATCGACTTTATAATCATTCAAAGTGCTTATATTGTTTTGGGACAACCTGTATTAACACTGAACACATGGTTAATATAGACTGAATTAATCCATCCAACCTTCAGAGCCTTTAGAATGTGCAATTGTGTAAAGTGTTTAGTATA
Organism: Lasiurus borealis; assembly: GCA_004026805.1. Classification (NCBI taxonomy): domain Eukaryota; kingdom Metazoa; phylum Chordata; class Mammalia; order Chiroptera; family Vespertilionidae; genus Lasiurus; species Lasiurus borealis. Next base: position 47,733 of record PVJN01002008.1, read on the forward strand.
TGAAGGATGTCATTTGAGGAACATAAGATTTAGTTGGGCAGACAAGTGGAAAAGGGTAAAGAGAAAAACTAACTATGAGCATAGAAATAAGAACACTAATTTTGCTTGAGAGAACTGTCAAGGGCTTCTTTGAAGATATTAATTTTGGGGGAGCTTAAAACATGAAAAATGTTTGCTAGTTAAAAAATAATATTAACAGTACTTTCTGTTTAACCTTGAAACTAAATTTTTGCACATTGGTCTATTGCTTAAGAACCTGAAGATCAAGACTTTGTTCTGTAGATACAGTTTTTAATAATTAAAAAATATATGTTTATACATACATATATATATATATATATATATATATATGATAGTGTTATTATTTTAGTGAACATTTCTTTACATTATATATTTGATGCTCATTAATTAGTCATTGAATTTATACTTAAGCATTAAATATTTTAAAATGCTGAATTTCAAGGGAAAATTCAGTAGAAAGTTTTAATCAGCTTTAGGTTACCTAACATTAAATAATGCAGTTGGACTTTGATTTTAAAGAATATGGGTCAATTTCTACTATAAGTTCACTGACAACAGGGAATGAAATTGTCTTTTGAAAGAGTGTGAAATTCAGGCACATTATCTGAAATACCATATCCTGGATTTTTTGTGTTTATTCATATACTTTGCTTAGAAATCAGAATAGTATGATTATGTATAAAAGGGGAATTCAACCTTCTAAAATTTCTTTTGGAAAGTAAGAGCCAGTGGATGGACTTTTATAAAATTAGAAACCTTGAAGCTACTGAACTTAGAAGATAAACCTACTAAAGAATAAAAATGACTACTTTATAAGACAATGTTTATAAAATGCTGACTAATATGGAAACAATTTGCTCTGTAAAACTTTTACAGTATAAATAAAAAAAATTATAACTTAGATGTGTGACACAATGCCTGTTAATATTTAGAAGCACATTACTTATTAGGTATGAATTCTTACTGAATCCTTTCTTAGAAGATTGATCGTATTATCATACCAAAACTTGGTGTAATAACTTCACCTATTTTTTTATATTGTTCACATCTGTAAGTGGATTGGTCACTGGGCAGTTTTGCAGAATATGCCAAGCTTGTTTGATCTCAGCTGGCCTCCTACATGAATCTGTAGTCACAGGGCAGTTTGGCTGAGGGCGGGCTCCCCTGTTTAGGTAGCTGTCTGCTGGGACAATAAGTGTCTCAGAGCCCATGGTCACGCACTGAGCTTTTCCACATGGTGGCCTGGCAGCAATCCGAAGGAATGAGCTGAAGCCAGCCAGGCCTCATGAGACATATGCCTCTCCCGCTGGAGGTTATTCGTCAATAGAAGCAAGGAAGACAGCCTGAGTTCAAAAAGCGGCAAAAGCACACATGTTCCATTTCTTGATAGGAAAACCCCAAATTTCCCTTTGCAAATATGAGTGATTACAGGGAAGAGACTTATTTCAACCATTTTCCAGCAATCTACCATCTTGCGCTATTTAATATTTATGTTGCTTTCTACATTTTGCAAAATTTATTGAAGTCAGCAGGCTAGAGTTTATAGTCTACTCTGAAATTTTAAAACTGTCCATCTGACTTATATAATGCAGGAAAAGTGATATGGGTTATAAAATTAATAAATCCTGGCATTGAGTGGATTTATTTTAAATCAGAGTTTAACTTTTAACACACGATTAAGAAAACACAAACACTAACCAGAGTTTGAGTAACTGTAATAGTCTTCTATACACAAAAGTTACCTCCATCTTCTCATATCTATCTGGAAGTTCACCTATAGCAGATAAATCTAAACATTTGTAAAAATATAATGATGTTATAAACAACTAGGCTATATTACACAAATATAAATTAGCAATCTGTATTTCAGAGAGATAAAAGGAGAGAGGTAGAAACATCAGTGATGAGAATCATTCATCAGCTGCATCCTGCATATCTCCCACTGGGGATCGAGCCTGCAACCCAGTCATGTGTCCTGACCAAGAATCAAACAAAGACCTCCTGGTTCAAGGGTCAATATTCAATCAGTGAGCAACAGTGGCTAGGTGAGAGCTGGAAATTTAAAAAAAAGGGTTTTAGGGACAGAGAAATTTATACCTTCATATAATGTTATATTATTTTCTAACCAAGTATAGATGAAATTAAGTTTTACCATAATGAAAAATGTATATATTCTATAAATTATTCTCATGACCAGTAATGAACTATTGAATAGTATGTGCTTGATAGTGAGAAAGAAGCACTTATTCACTTCTTTCAGATTTTTTTTTAAAATCAGGAAATAAGCAATTGTATTGTAGGCAATTAAATGGACATATACTACATATTTTATGTATTCAAATGCTACTAAAAATAGCAACAACTTTGTATTAGGCACTATAACATTTCATATGGACTTCACAATACCACATTAAGGATAGAGAATATTTTTATTCACATTTTACAAGAGTAAATCAAGCCTCAAAGGAGTGCATTTTTTTTCTAAGTTCATATCTTATCTAGTAAAAGAGTAATATGTAAATTAACCATTATTTTGCAACAAAGATGATGGTGCCCAGAGTGGCCGGGGTGGGACACTGGCAGTGTCCTGCTGGCGGCAGAGTCCTGGCAACACAAACCCAGCATCCTTGCCCTAACTGCACATAGGGAGGGAAGGGGAAGAGCCTCAGGCTGGAAGTGGAAGCTGAGAGTTCAAGGAGCACCAGGAATTCTGGGAATTGTGGTTCTGGTGGTGGATGTGTTGTACAATTTCCTAGACACTTGGGCAGAGTGAGCCTGGAGCAAGTTACTACTGTGGGTGGGGGATGGAGGGAAAGCAAAGGTGAGAGACCTAACTCAGAGTATCAAGGAAAAATTCAAAGGAAGATATTAGGAAATCTCTACCAATGGAACAAAGGAAAAAAAAAAAAGAGAGAGAGAGAGAGAGAGATCTATTATTCAGTGAGCACCAAACCAGACTGGGCTGGGGTCTCACACAATTCACTCATATGATTGCAAAGATAGACAGAAACTTCACTCTTTCATATACTCAGGCAGTTACAATGCACAACAGGCACACTTTCATGGAAAATGACTTAAAAGCACTATTTGCTATATACCCTTTGGTAAATCACCTTATTGATGGCCATCTGTGTTAGGCCAATGCCATAATCAAAAGTAAAAATTAAAACTTTTGTATTGCTATGACAACCAGATCCTTACAACTTGGAGCAAGGCAACTATCTATAATAATAAAAGTGTAATATGAGGGGCAATGAGGCAGGCAGGCAGAGGCAGCTAGGGGCAATCAAGCAGATAAGCAGTTAGGGATGATTAGGCAGGCAGGCAGAGTGGTTAGGGGTGATCAGGCAGGCAGGCAGAAGCGATTAGGGGAGATGAGGCAGGCCCGCAAGCAGTTAGGAACAATGAGGCAAGCAAGCATAGTGGTTAGGGGAAATCAAGCAGGCCACAGGCAAGCGTTAGGAGCCAGAGGTCTTGGATTGTTAGAGGGTGCAAGCAAGGCTGAAGGACCACCTTTCCGTACTCCCCCTCCCTGTGCACAAATTTCATGCACCAGAGCTCTAGTGGTTAATAATTGGCAATACCAGGATTGAAAATTTAGAAATCTGACCTTGAAGCTCTGTTCTTAATTGTTATATCACTGCTTTGAATACTGCAGAATAATACTGGGTAATACTAATTAGTTTTTTTATATTTTCATCTAGGTTTGCCTATGCAAATTTGGGTAAAATAAAATTATTTAAAAAATACCTAGTGTGAACACAATTAATGTCTGCATCGACAGTAGACACATACATAAATACATTCTGAGGCAATTGGAATTCATATTTGCATCCTTTTACTTCACCTACTCCCTCTTTTCTATTTTTAAATACCTTCTGTCTATATATTGCATTTGGGATACATTTTTTACTGACCTACCTTCTACTGTATTAACTCATTATGTCTATTTATTATACATATCCACTGAATTTTAAATATTCTCTCTTTTAAATTTATAATAAGAATGTTTCTTTTTCAAATTGTTGCCTGGTGCATGAAATTCGTGCACTGAGTGGGGGTGGGGGCAGGGTTCCTCAGCCCAGCCTGTGCCCTTCACAATCCAGGACCCCCTTGGGGATGTCCAACTGCTGGATTGGGCCTAAAGCAGTAGTCGGACATCCCTTTGCAATCTGGGACAACTGGCTCCTAACCGCTTGCCTACATGCCTGCCTGCCTGATTGCCCCTAACCACTCTGCCTGCCTACCTCATCACCCCTAACCACTCATCTGCCTGCCTGATCACCCCTAACTGCTTGCCTGCCTGATTGTCCCTAACCACCTCTGCCTCAGCCCCCTGCCACCATGGCTTCATCAGGAAAGACATCTGGAATGACATCTGGAAGGTCGGCTGTCCACTCTAATTAGCTTATTATGTTTTTATTATTATAGATATATTTTTAATTTCATATTTTATGTTTCTTTACATAAACTGGCTGTTTCATTTCATATTTTTAAGCCTAATACCTCAAACATGTACAGTCTCTTTATGTGTATGTTATTTCTGCTGGTTCTTAATCATAGAGTATAGGTTTTTTTTGTGTGTGTATATGTGATAATCTTTGAATCCGTGATGGACATTACATCTCAAAAATTATTTGAAGTAATTATTTGAGATATAAAATAAAGATACATTTCTCTAGATGAGTGTGGACTTGTTTCTACGAAGTTCCTAGAGATACTACTAATCCAGTGACTTATATTAAATTTAAACTTAACGTCAGAAATTCACCCAGAGCTTTCATATTGTATGGGTTTTTCTGTTAGTCACTCTTGCATCAAGGGTTTACCCCTTAGCAGTCTAGTCTTGTTGTGGAGAGCGTTCCCTGACAGGCTCACCACTTGCACAAACCCTAGGATACTTGTCCTCTTAGGCCATCAGACTATTATTTTTCCTTAATCTGCATCCATAGAATGGAATATTGTGCTTTGGTAAAAAAAAGAAAAAAAATTCTTACCATTTGCAACAGCATGGATGGAAGTGGAGAGCATTATGCTAAGCGAACTAAGCCAGAGAAAGATAAATATCACATGATCTCACTCATTTGTGTAAGATAATGAACAAATAAACTGATTAACAAAAACAGATCCAGAGACAGAGGGGCATTGATCAGATAATCAAACCTCAGAGGGAAGGTAGGGGAAGATGGGGGTAAAAGGGAGAGATCAACCAAAGAACTTGTATGCATGCATATAAGCCTAACCAATGGACACAGATAACAGGGGGTGAGGGCATGAGTGGGAGGTGGGTGGGTCATGGGAGGATCCTTATGTAATACCTTAATCAATAAAGAAAGAGAAAAAAAGAGAGAGGAAAAAACCTTTGGAGCAAAATGTGGTATTTGTTCTTGTTTCTAGTATTCCTTAACTTTTCACTTTAACTTGGTAAATCTTTACTGTCTTATCATTATTGTAATATTTTTTAAGATTCTTACAATTAGTTAACCAAGGATTTATCTTGGTTTGTTTTTTAGTAATTTTAGTTGGTAAATAATTTTAATTACCTAACCTGCCATTTCAGTAATTGGAAATTTCTGACTCATATACTGACCAAGAGACATATTGAAAGGAGAAAATAATTAATGTCTGATTGTGTGAAAGGGAAGAATGGGACTTGTGCCAGAGAGGAAAAGAGGGAGTGTAGGAGACTGGAGACTCCAATGACAGATGTAGACAACTTCATACTTTTAATAATTAACTTCATCTATGCTTTGGAATGAATTTTACTTGGATTTAAATATTTATAAAATTACTGTCTTGTTTTAAAAACGTGAATGTGAAATGTTACTCTACAGTTACATGGTGTATTAATTATATTTCAACTAATTGAATGTCTTACTTAGAAGACTATTCATGGTTAGTTAAGATAATAAGTATTCTATTTATCTGTTAACAACCAAATCTTTTTTATTTGTAATATTCATGGATTTAAATTGGGCACATTTCAGATCTTGTTTTCTGTTTAGGTCAAAGAGCAAAGAAAGTACATCTGTTTAGAAATACAGAGCAGGATGACCAAATTTTTATGACACATCCAGTGGCCTTTTAATAAATTACTTAATACATGTTTTTACTTATGGATTTTTATATTCCTATAAGCTATTAATAAAAAAGAAATATTATAAAGAGTTGAACTAACATTACATATAAGGATGTGAAATATATTTAAAGAACATTCTCCTTTTATAACTTGCTGGTAGAGGTTAAGAAGACTAAGAAAGTATGATTGTCTTTCTTCTCTCAATAAATGAGATATAAAAAGTTCTGATTGATCAAACAATATTTTAAATATAAGAACAATAACCTCAGTGAAGAAGCAGCATTAACCTGTGTGAGCAGCACAGTTCTGACATAGGCAGAACCAAACAAAAGCCAGGCAAGGGCCTGCCTTAATTCAGAACTAAGTGGATGAGTGGCTTTTTTATGCCATCGACATTTTGCTTCAGAACTATTTTACGACTCCAGAAAAACTTGACTACTAAAAAACTCATACATGCTTGATTTATTATGGGCATTTAATTATATTATTATTAGACTAAAGGCCTAGTGCATGGATTTGTACAACAGTGGGGTCCCTCAGTCTGGCCTGAGCCCTCTCATAATCCGGGACCCCTCAGAGGATGTCTGACTGCCACAGGCCAGACAGATCTGGCAGAAACCAGCAGTCCCACAACTCTCAAAGGATATAATAGAGCGAGAAGCAGCAGGTGGCCAAGGAGAGCCTGAGCCTGGGCCTGGCCTGGCACCATGCAGCTCCTGCTCATTCTGGCCCCACTGTTCCTGCTGACCCTGACTCTTGGTAGTGTTGCCATGGAGGCAGGTGAGGCTTGCCACTTGTCAACTCTGGCACCTGTAGGTCAACTGAATGTTGCTCCTGCTGTAGGAGCCTATTGATCACCAGGGGGCAGCTCCTGCATTGAGTGTTTGCACGCTGGTGGCCAGTGTGTATCATAGCAACTAATCAACCGGTTATTCAGTCACTTAGGCTTTTAGATAGATAGATAAATAGATAGATAGATAGATAGATAGATAGATAGATAGATAGATAGATATAGATAGATGATAGATAGATAGACAGATAGATAGATAGATTTTAAAACAGGATAAACATACCCTCGGCTTGATATGTAATGAACACTGTGAAAGCACCAGGCACCACACTTGCTGATACTGTGTACCCTTTGTGCTGTAAGAGAGAAGCGTGGCATGGGCTCTGTGAAGAAGTTTGGGGTATGAGCTTAGAGACACTTCTTTTTCTAAACACTCAAGTCTTTCCCTCCCTTGATCTTGTTTCATTGTTATGGAAGAATAATGCATATTGGCTTTATATTGTACAGAAAAGTAGCTCAGGTTTGGATTCAGGTTGCAGATTTTTCAAAAGCACAAAGAATTAACGTTAGAATTCTCAGAGCAAGGCTCCAGTATAGACATGCCTTGGTCCTGCTGGGAAGCATATGTGGACTCAATATCATGCAGTGGTAAAGAATGCCAAATGCTGGCCTTGCATTCATGAGCTATTTGACCATGGGCAGGTAATGAACCTGGCCTTAATTCCATCAACAAAATAATAAAAATAATTACCCACTTCATAATTTATCTGTTGTTATTGCTTATTGCTTTCTTTAGAATAATGGCTGGTATATACAACAATTGCTCAGTAAATGTGATGTATACACAAGGATACATGAGAGGCATCTGTAAGTACAAAATGATTGTCCTAACCCCAAAGTCTGGGAGCCATGGAAAATGCAATTTCTGTTAGCCCACTTTTCCTTACTTAAGATATATTCTGCTATATTTCTATTAAAATTATGAAGCTGGACTATATTGCTAAACTAAAATTTAATCGGAATGTGTTCCCTTAATGTTTTTTTATTCCAAAATTGGTGATATATATGAAGAACTATAATTAAAATAATTCAGGTTACAATTACACTGCAATGAAAGAAAGAAAAGCTTCTTGAACATACACTAATTGGAGCAATAAGAAGTAATTGTATTTAGGTAGAGTTTCTTTTTACTACTTCCAAAGTCATTCTCTAGTAATATAACCACAAAAACCATTTCCTGAAATGGCTTAATTCAGAGATGTCTGAAACACTGATTGATTGTTCTGTATGAGAAATAATAGATTCCATTTTTGTACCATCTCTTTAAAATAAGTTTTTCTTGTCTTCATTAAGAGATATTTGAACGGGTCAAAATATTCTTTGAAGTGCCTGGCAATGCCTCTAGTGTGTTTATTGAAAGCTGATGAACTGATTTAATTACACATACCACATTTTTAGCTGAAGAAACAATTCCCAGAGTCCTAAATTCTCAAGGCTGGATAGGAATGTTTTCTCCTTTAGCCCTCCTTCTATCCATGCTCTTTACCCTGTAACTTTTTAGCAACTTTTTTTTGTAGGAAGGATGGCATTCTCTCCCCCTTGATGCTGGGCTCAGCCAAGTGTCTTGTTTGTTTTGGTCAATTGGCACAATTAGATAAAATGCAAACAGAAGCTTAAAATAGGTGTGTGAAGTAGGACTCACAGATTGGGGACTCTGCTGTCTCCACAAAGCCTTGTCAGTCTGTGGAGGAGGACAGAAAGGGGGAACTGAGTTGAGTCTTCAGGTTCTTCAACCAGAAGACAGCTTAGGTCAGTCTGCAATCACTGACCCCCAGCCTGTGAATCACAGTTGCCCATCCAGCCCTCAGAAAGCCCTAGAATTGTAAGCATAGTGTATGTCACAGATTTTATGACAGTTTGTTTTTCACAATTACTGTAGTAACACCTGATATATTTTAGCCAAATACCCATATATTTTCCTTAGGCAGGTATGGCCATCTGAAATAATTTTATAACATGAATTATCCAAATTAACCTAGAGAATGTTAGCAGACCAAAGCTTGTTAAATCATGGAGAAGATAATACAAAATTCTGCAGAGATATGTGTTCTTATAAAGGTTACTTCATTGACTGATTCTAATAAGTACTGCAAGGTATGGTATTCAAGGCTCAAGCAACAGAATTTGGAAAACCTGGATATGAATACATAATGGTTTTAACTTATATATTCTGTCATAACATACCTAATATTATTTCTGTATTTTTATTGATTTCATAGACGAACGAAGAGAGAGATAGAAACATGAATGATGAGAGAGTGATTGGCCGCCTCTTGCACACCCCCTACTGGGGGTTGAGGCCACAACCCGGGCATCTGCCCTGACCTGGAATCAAACCATGACCTCCTAATTAGTTCACAGATCAGTGCTCAACCACTGAGCAACACTAGCCAGGCTTATTTTTATATTTTGAAATTAGACAAAGACATTCTTGCATTCAAATTTCACATATCAAGTATGTGTAAAATCAAAAGGTTATTATAGCCAGAACTAATAAAGCACTTTAATGTGCAGGGAAAATTTTCCTCCCTACATATGGTCATGTGCCTTCATTTAGTGATTTACCAAAGACACGCACACCTTTCTCCATAGTACATTAAACTTAAAACACAGCTTTTTATTATTATTTATACAGAGCACATCATGAATGTAGAAGAGAAGGCTACTTGTCAAGTGTGATTTAGGAACCTGACAATGCCCGAGACCAGGCCTGAATATCTCTCACTGTCTTCTTGTAAAGCTTAAATTTTACCTGTCAGATTCACACCTATGGGTAAAATCACTTTTCTTTAAAAATTTCTTAACAATATTTCTATGAGAAATAATATGAGCTGTTTAGCCCCTGCATATTAAGAAGCATCTCTTCTATCACTTTGGTTGCTCAATGGATGAATGACCTCCCCAAAGATGCCTACATGCACACCCAGAACCTGGGAATAAGCTAGGGTACAGGACAGAGTTGAATTACGGCAGCATATGGAAGTAAGTTTCTAATCAGTTGACCTCAACAGAGAGACGATCGTATTTACTTAGCTGAGTCCAATATAATCACAAAGCAGAAGAGTCATGGTCAGAGCAAAGTAATGAAAGAGACTCAAGTACTCGTTGCTGGTTTTGAAGAGCAAATCCAACAGGCCTCTAGCAAATGGAAATGGCAAGAATGTGTTCTTCCTGCGGACCTGCAGAAAGAACCGTGTCTCTGCCAACACCTTTATTTTAGCCAGGAAGACCCATTTTGGAATTCCGACCTCCAAAAAAATGCAAGATTATAAATGTATGTTGCTTTAAGCAACTGAGGTTGTGGTAATTATTTCACAGCAACATGAAACTGATATGCCTGAGGAAAGGAAGGAGAAATAAAAACTGAGGGAATGGTTCACAGTTTAGGTAACAGATGGCAGAAGTGTGTGAGAGGGTATACAACATTGGCAAGAATCTGAGAAAAGGTCTTAACTATTGTTGCCTGGCTCAAGATCAAACACAGAAAGGATTTAGTATGGTTTGGGGTGACTATTTCATGTAGTATTTTTAGGAAGATGAGTAAAGATAGAAGCAAAGGCTGTTCTGAAAGGGCAAGAAGTATGACTGAATGAGTTGAAAATATAAAAGAATAATTATACTTTGGAGGCAGCATTGTTGGAAAAGAAACAAGTCACACTTATGCACCCACAAAAAGACACACACATACACATGCCAGGTTTCTAAATATACTGATTACACTAGTTGTGCATTTTTTTAAATGACTCTAATATAGTTGTATAATTCAAGAAGTTTAGCAGTGTTTACAGGGCATATATTTTTGTATTATTGAGATAGTTAATCTACAAAATAACTCTAAAAATAGATATTGTTATGCTTCTGATCTTTTAGATTATGATATTAAGATAAGTAGGGTAGAAGAATTCTTCCAAGGTTTCACAATTGTTAACTAGGAAAGCTATGCTTCAAGTCCAGGTTTGAGGACAACTCAGGTTTATACAAGGGAGGCTAATTATGGAAACTATGGATCTCCCACATGTCCAGAGATAGAAATTGGTAGGTCTGGAATATTAAACAAAAACTCTCCAGACTATTCAATCTTAATAAATACAATTTGTCACTGTCAACTAGGAATTGTAACTATATGAAGATAGACACATACTAATAAGTTATGTCCATAGCAGAGATTAAACAGCACAGAGGAATAACTATATTATTGAAACTCGGTAGATGAAAATTTTCTCAGATAATTTAGTGACAGACATTATGAACTCCCCTTCTTTCCCCAAAATATGGTAAAATAAGCAAATGAGTGCCTTAATTTACATGACATCATTGACTATTCTGATAGCAAATGTTTAAACTTTGCTTAGAAGTGCAGAGCAAATATTTGAAAATGGTTCTAAATCCATTTAACCATTGATCGGGCTCATTTTCTTTTTGTTTCTAGCTCCACTACTCTGTTTCAAAGGTCATTCACTGAATAACCCCGTGCCAAAAATACCCCACAGAAACTCAGCTCTGGTCTCCTTCTATCAAAGGTAGGTAAACCATTCACAGAGACCCTGGCTTCTGTTTCCTCTTTGCCATCTAAAAACATTGGGGAGTGCATCCTTGTTTCCCTTTGGCAAACTGGGATTATCATGAAATTGGTCAAAAATATTATGTGCATTATGTTTTTATTTCTCTCTTCTTTTCCAATGCTCATGAAAGATGAACATGGACAAAATGAAAAGTGTCCAATGAAAAACCAGGACAATTATTAAAGTGGGATGATTTATGAACAAAAATTAAAGGAAGTGAATTTAGTCCAGGGCAAGAAAGACAGAGAAAGTGAGTAATTGTTTTCAAGTATGCAGTAAATAGTTATTATATAAATATTAATCAGCTAACATCAATAGACATACTGGTAGTTGTTTAGTGGTTCCCTGTTTTAGTTTTCTATATAATAAATGTTGAATATGCCAAGTGTTTGGTCATCCGTTCAATGAATCAAAGCATAATATGCTAATGATATGCTAAGATGGCTCAACTGCTCACTATGATGTGCACTGACCACCAGGGGGCAAATGCTCCAACCAGTAGATTAGCTTGCTGGTGGGGTCTGGCCAATCACGAATGAGCAAGATGGGCCAGGCATGCCCGGCAGCCCTCCCCCAGTCTCTTCCCTGCTGGCCAACCTCCTGCATTCCTCCCTGTCCCCAATTTGCAGCGGTGGGGTCCCTTGGCATGACCTGTGCCCTCTCATAATCTGGGACCCCTGGGGGATGTTGGAGAACCAGTTTTGGCCTGATCCCACAGGACAGTCCAAGGGACCCTACTGGTACACAAATTTGTGCACTGGGTCTCTAGTAAAAGTATATTAGTACTACAGAAGGAAATTTGCCTTCATTACTGCCCTCTCCCCAATTTTACCCTGCTTATAAACAGAGAACAAGGTAATGATGCTTTGAGGCACTGAGGGAAGGGATTGGCAGGGTGTTCAGTCAGAAGAAAGGACTGAGGATATCAACTATATCAGGTAGAATAGTTTTGGCTGCACCTCAATATAACTTGGCATAAGTAATGACAATACTTTATTACATAACCAGAATGTAGGGTAGCTACAAAGCTTTTGGTTTCTATAGAACAGAGATATCATCAAGGCCCCATTTTTCTCCTATATCTCTGTTCTGCTGTTTTCTAAATATAGCTTAGCTTCTTTAAAGATTGTCAATGGATGCTGTATTGCCAGGCATCATATTCAGATCCTTCAACTTCCTCTTTAGCAGCATCTCTCTTCTACCTAACCTTTCCTCTCTCCTTCAGAGAAAGTTTTCTGCTCTTAAGGGTTCATGTGATTCAAATAGGTCAACCAGATAATGCAGGATAATGGTGAGTAAACTATAATCCTTCTTTAGTGTCTTTTATTCCTAAGCCCTTCAAAAACATGAATCTACTTATTGTTCAGAACTGCATTGCATGCCCATATCTAAGTCAATCATTGGCAAGAAAAAAGCAAGTATTATTACTGATTTATACTTACCCTGAGTCACCTTCTATATAAGGTGTGCAGTAGAGGGTAGATTCCCCAAGTTTTTACTTCTCTTTTAGAAAGCAGAAATACTTATAACCTTAAAAACATGAACATTGGCTAAGTAGTTATTTATAAACAGAAAACATGGGCAAATTAGTGGCTATGAGATACACCTTTCTTCTTGTTGGACATATCTTCTAAGAAAATTTAGAAATCTTTTATTTTTTTAAACATATAGTTTTAATTGATTTCAGAAGGAAAAGGGAATTAGAAATATCAATGATGAGAGACAATTATTGACAGGCTGCCTCTTGCATACCCCACATTAGGGATGGAGCATGAAATTAGGGGATGTGACCTGATCAGAATCGAACCAAGATATCCTGGTTCATAGGTTGACATTCAACTATTGCACAAAACTGGCTGGGCAAAAATTTTTAAATTCAATTCTTACTAGGTGACAGGCAATAATTTAGTTTTTTTTAAAATATATATTTTATTAATTTTTTTTACAGAGAGGAAGGGAGAGGGATAGAAAGTCAGGAACATTGATGAGAGAGAGACATCGATCTGCTGCCTCCTGCACACCCCAGACTGGAGATGTGCCCACAAGCAAGGTACATGCCCCTGACTGGAATTGAACCTGGGACCTTTCAGTCCGCAGGCCAACGCTCTACCCATTGAGCCAAACCAGTCTCGGCAATGATTTAGTTTTTATACCTGCGTTAAGTCACTTAATCCTGACCATTACCATGTACCATTATTATCTGTTTCATAAACAGATACTTGAAACATAGAAAAGTTAAGTAAGTTGATTGAACCCTCACATTAATCAATACTAGAACTAGGATTTGAGCTCAAGTTTTTGGTTCCAAAGCCAAAAACTTTTATAGACTCACTTTGTTATATATTGAGTATCATATAGGTATATTTATTTACTAGTCATATTTTGTGTAGGATTTCAATTAAATAGTTGAAAAGAGGAAGATCCTTTGGTTTTGAAAGTTTGAAGTAATGCTTACTTTGGACTGATATTTTTGTTTCTGAAGGTTAAAAAATGTGTAGAAAATGTAAGAAATGTTTGTTAGAGGGCATTAAAGACTGAACAAGATAGTGAAGAATTGCTGATCTAGGATCTAGACAACATCCTAGAGAGGAATTTTGGCATTTATGAACTTTATTCCCTTTAGGGTATAATCTGATTCCAGAGTGGGTAGCTCTGAGGATGAGAAACCTAGAAGCTCATTTGAAAGCTTCCCTGGACACTAGGGATAAGGATGGGTGTCCAGGGCCTAGTGGGACATGTATGGCTCTAGTGTCACCAGAAATACTGCACCCTGAGAGTTAAGTAAAACAAGAAATCACACAAAAATTATCAAGGAATTCATTTTAGTTGTAACCTTCAACTCCCAAAATTGGATGAAGAAAGTCCTAGAAAACTAATGTTGCAAGGTACCTGGTGCAAGCAAAGGCAAAATTCTGGAATGAGATGTCATTCTACTTAGATAAAAAATCAAATTATTTTTATACTAATTTTTAAAATACAATGATGAGCAAACTACAAAAATAAGCAGGCAAATAAGTATTAAGCTGACATAAAAAAGGAACAGAAACCACAGATAATGGAAATGAATACACAGGGGAGCAGATAGTCACTGATATTAGGAACAGAGTGGATAGGCTTAGGAGCAGATTAGTATGAATTTATCCATTTTTCATAGCTGTATAACAAATTACCCCCAATTTGTGGCTTTAAAATAGCACCCAAGTTTGTTATTATAGCTCTTAGGTCAGAAGTCTGGGTATAGCATGACTCAAAAGGGTCTTCCGCTTAGTCTTTAAAGACCAAAATCATGGTGTGTCTCCATTGTGGTCCTTTCTGGAAGCGTTGGGATTAATTCACTTCCGAACTCATTCAGACTGTTGGTCCAAATTCCATTCCTTGTGACTATATGACTGAGGATTCCATTTCTTTGCTAGCTGTCAGGTAGCTCTGTCTGGCCCATGTAGATCCCTATAACTCAGAGCTAGCAAGAGCAGGTAAAATCTTGCTCATATTTCAAATTCTTCAACTTCCTCTTTAGCAGCATCTCTCTTTTGCCTAACCTTTCCTCTCTTCTTTATAGAAAGTTTTCTGCTTTTAAGGGCTCATGTGATTCATATAGGCCAATCAGATAATGCAGGTTAATCCCTTTATGTTAAGGCCCATAACTTATTTTCCATCTGCAAAGTCCCACTTGTTGGGTAATAATGTAAAGCATTCACAGGTGCTAGGGATAAAGGCACGGGCATTTCAGAAAACATCCTATTACAACAACTGAAGGTAGAATTATTTTCAGTAGAAAATATGAACATGAAATTTTAGAAAGACAAATGGATACAAATACAAATCAAGATTACATGGCATAAGGTAGAGCATATAACAAACATGTCATTAGATTCCTACAAGAAAAGGAAAGGGAAGCAATCTTTGAGAATATGGTGTTTGAGAATTTTCCACACTAGGAAAAGGCATCAAGACTACTCTTAACGCAAAGCAAAGGAAAGCAAAAGAAAACCATGTATAAGCACAATGCAGTAAGACTGAAAATGGTCTAAAAGGAGGAAATGGAGTAAGAGATTTATATTCAGGGGCAACAATAATAAAGACTGTTTATTTCTCAACAAAAAAAAAATAGAATAAATCAACAGCCAACCTGATATTCAAATAGCAAAAATCTTCAAAAATCAAGATGTATATCTCTTTTTAAAAAAGGATAAATAACTAAAGCCTGATACTTGATATGAAGTTAATTTGCAGTATAATCCTTTTACACTCGGCCAAATACATTTATTAAAAAAGAAGAAAGACTGAGGAAATTACAAAAAGATAAGAGGATAAGTGAATAAGAAAAAATTAATATGAAATGAACTTAACAAAAACTAAAGTTGATTCTTGAAAGGATTAAGTAAATTAAATACATTGTTGATAAAACTGAACAATAGAAACAAAGAAATGCACAAACAATAAACTTTAGCAATAAAAGTCTAGAGATCAATATAGTTTCTACAGATATTAAAAATATAAAACAAGGATATTATGAACAACTTTAAGCCACTAAATTTGAAAGGTTAGAGGCTACACTCCAAGGCCTAAAAAAATGATCCTATCAAAATTAAAAGAGAAAAAATGCATATTATATAGTTCTATAAAATATTAAATTTCAGTTATAAGCCATTCCTCAAAGATAATTTCAAGCCTTCAGACTCATGTAGCTTCACCAGAAAATTCTTTCACACATTTAAGAAAAACATATTGCTTATTTTATCCTTATTTCCAGAAAATAGAGAAAGGGAAACACTTTTTAATCCATTTTATAAGGCAGAAACACTTTTTAATCCATTTTATAAACAATATAAAATGTCTTAAGAATATGAAAAAAAGGTAATACTCAGACAAATTTCTCTATAGACCTAGATTCAAAAATACTAAAGAAAATATCAATCAACTCTGAAAAGATAAAAATTTTATTTAGGGAAATTAGTTACATTTGTAAAATTGATAAACAAAAATAAAAACAAATATACTTCTTATAAATGGAGTAAATTAATGTAGAAATATAGTATATGCCATATTTATTGACTGAAATAGTTAATATTTAAAGATGTCAATTGTTTCTGCACTGCTTTCTGTGGGAATAACAATTCCACTGATAGTACTAAAAGGTTTTTTTGTTTATTTTGAGGGACAATTGCTATGCTGATCTTGATATGATTATGGAAATATAAAGGGTGAAGAGTAGCCAAAATATTCAGAAAAAATAATATGAAGGAGGATTGGCTATAAATCATATTAAGATTTATTTTAAAACTCCAGTAATTTATGTGTGTATTAGCTCAGAGACTGACAAGGAGACCTAGTAAAATAAATCCCAGGAATAGACAAATGGATATGTAAACATATTGCAGCATTGTACAATAGTTAGAAAAGAAAGACAAATCTTCATAAAATTTTAAATTCTATATTAACAAATTACATACTTCTTACCCTTTACCCCTTAAGATAAAAGAAGAGTAAAAACATAAACTTGAACCCAACTTAACATTCTAAAAATAATCAGTTTTAGGTGGCTTTAGATCTTATGTAAAAGCAATTTAAATCACTTAAATTATAATGTAGGAAAATATCTTTATGATACAGATTCAAAAATATTTTAAAGACAGATACAAAGTTACCAAACCAGAAATAAAAGTGATTAATTATACTATATTAAAATATAAATATTTATCTTCTAAGTAAATTGTTGAGTGTAAATATCTGTGTTTTCTGATGGTCTTAGGGTCTACAGCAGTGGTTCTCAATCTGTGGGTTGCAATCCATTAGCAGGGTTGCCTAAGAGCATCGGAAAACACAGATATTTACATTACAATTCATTAACAGTAGCAAAATTACAGTTATGAAATAGCAATGAAAATAATTTTATGATTGGAGTCACCACAAAAATGAGGAACTGTATTAAATGGTTGCAGCATTAGAAAGGTTGAGAACTACTGCTGTACTGTATTCCTTATGCTCATAGCACTTGTTGCTACCCAGTTAAATGACAGTAGCTTTTACATGAACAGCTTATTTGGCATTCAAGTTATATTAATGTAACGTAAATATATGGTTGCAAAATTATAGATCTAGGAGACTCAGTAAAGAGTCAGTGTTGGCATTACGAGTTGCCTGAATGTATGATCTGCTAAGGGAACCACATGGGGGGTGAGTGACCCTTCTTACCATTTGAAGACACACTCTTAGTTAGGGAACCTCCATTAGAGACTTTTAGTTGGAAGCCTAGAAGAAGAAGCACACCTACACATAGAAAATTTAATGAGCTCTGAGTTGGTGTTCACCACCATAAACCAGTGAACAGGCACTTGTAAAAAAGACCCTACAGAAACAGTGGTTTGTGGGTTGTTGATACCTATAGTTAATAGTATTTGGGGATAATAAAAAGTCTGAAAACACATACTTGAATGAAACTTGACATTAGTGAAATTTCACCCTCAATTACTTTAGAATGATAAAAAGAGCAAACAAGAATATTATTGACTTAAATGTAAGCCCCATACTATTATGTTGGAGCTCCCCTAACAGAATACTAGTGTACTCATATGCTGCTTAATGGTAGAATACATTCCGAGAAATAAATTGTGAGGTGACTTCCTCTTTGTGCAAACATCATTGAGTGTACTGATACAAATCAGGATGGTATAGCCTACTACCATCTTCATTAGGTTCCAGATTTTTATACGACAGGTAGCACAATAGGTGTGTTTATACCAGCAGCACCACACAAAAGTAATGTGTTGCCCTACAATGTAATGATGGTTATAATGTCACTAGGCCATATGACTTTTTTAGCTCCTTTATAATCTTATCAGTGGCCTGGTGCATGAAATTCATGCATTGGGGGTGAGGGGAGGGGTCCACTCAGCCCAGCCTGCATCCTCTCCAATCGGGGACTCGTTGGGGGATGTCTGACTGCTGGGATTGGGCTTGAACTGGCAGTCGGACATCCCTCTTACAATCTGTACCACAGGCTACTAACCGCTCAGCTGCCTGCCTGCCTGATAACCCTTAATCTCTCTGTCTGCTCCTTGATTGCCCCTAACTGCTACTGCCTGCCTGCCTGATCACCCCTCATGGCCCTTCCCTGCTGGCCTGATCTTATTCCCAACTGCTCTCCCCTGCTGGCCTGATCTCACCCCCAAATGCCCTCCCCTGCTGGACTGGTTGCCCCAACTGCCCTCCCCTGCAGACCAATTTCACTCCCAACTGCCCACCCCTACCAGCCTGGTTGCCCCCAACTGTCCTCTACTGCTGGCCTGATCTTGAATCCAATGGCCCTCCCCTGCCAGCTTGATCTCACCTCTAACTGTTCTTCCCTTCTGGACTGATGACCCCTAACTGTCTCTCCCTGCCTTATCACCCCTAACTGCCCTGTCCTGCTGGCCTGGTTGCCCCCAACTGCCCTCTCTGACTTGGCACCCACCACCATGGCCTTGTGTGGAAGGAAGGTGTACATCTGGAAGATGGCCAGTAAACTCAGTTTAATTAGCATATTACTCTTTTATTATATAGATTATGTAGAATAGGATTGCTTAAATGGGGCAGGGGAAAGCCTTTTTGAGTAGGAGAAGATGTTCTTGGCAGACAAAAATACATAATCCCTATATCTGGACTGATAGCCAGATACATGCACTATACTGCCAAACTAGTCCTTAAAGCACTGAACTGATTTTTTTATACCTTATACCAAACAGCTGTTGCCCTTAAAACCCCTCCTCAGTACCTACCTTAGGTTCTGCCTTTGCAGTTCACCCAGAGTAGGTTCTGATTGGTCAGTTTCTATGTCTATCAGTTTCAAAAGCTTTACCTCCTAGGTAACCATTGGCTCCTCACACTTCACCCAGATCTGGTTCTGATTGGTTGGTTTCTATAACAGTTAGTAACTCTGGGCCTATCTCTGAGCCTGATTAGAGAGGTGGGGCTGATCAGCAACCCACATGGTGCTGTGGACAGAAAGAGAGAAGCAAGGGCTGATCATCAGACCCTGCTTCTCTCTCCAGGTTTCATTCTGGGCTTGATCTGCAGTCTCCTCAGCAGTCAGTTCTGGATAACTGTGCCACGACAACCCATCACTGACTCAGGACTGACTTCCGGGCAGTTGAGCCTTTAGTCATTATGGACCCTGGGTTTTATATATTAGGAGATAGGACTACTGTCATATATGTGGTCAGTTTTTGACAAAAACATTATTTGCACATGACTATGCTATGACTGGGTGACTTAACCAAAAGAAATTTATTTTCTCACAGATTTGGAGGTTGGAAATCCATGATCATACTGTTAGAGTTAGTTTCTAGTGAGAAATCTCTCCTCCATTTAAAGATAGCTACCCTCTCTCTGTCTCCTCACATAGCTTCTCTATTCATATATGAAGAGAGACAAGTCTCTGGTCTATTGTTCTTTTATCAAGCCACCAGTTTTATTAGACTAGGGCCCTACCTTCATGATTCATGTGACCTTAAATATCTCCTTAAAGGTTCTATCTCTAAATGCATTGTCATGCTGAAGTTTAGAATTTCAACATACAAATTTTGTAGTGACAAAACACAGTGTATAACACTTAGAAACAAGAATAACAAGAATTCTTTATTCCCTAAAATCTGATATGCATTTGAGTATGATTAATATGCTTAATATATTTCAATTTTTATTAATATAAAAGTTTTCAAGTTTTTTTGCATATAAAGTGGTACCTCGAGATACGAATTTAATTTGTTCTGTAACCTTGAGGCCTGGGAAACTATGAGATGCTCGAGTCGAGGTAAACTGGTGGGTCGTGTGCAGCCGGCCCATCCGCGCGTTTACTCCTATCTCAAATGTTGCTCCTATTTCAAAGCAAAAATTGCTCGCTCGATGGCTCCTTTCTCAAAAATCTCGTATGTTAGGGCACTCGTATCTCGAGGTACCACTGTACTTACTAAAAAATTAGCTCAATGAGAATATTTCCCATGCAGTAACTTCTGCAGATAAAAAAGAACCATTTGTCATCAACTGGCTATTGACAGAAGGTTGTCACAAGGTTTTCAACCTCAAACTGGACTCCCAGAAATATTAGAAGCAATACAAGAGTTTTTCTTTCCTGAATTGAATGACAGTTTTATTATGTGATTCAGCTGCAGTCAATAAGCTGCGGTTCACCACATATCACTGAATTTTGTTTCTTTACTTGGCTTTTTAATCTACGGATATGACAACTACTGATCATATTTTCAGTATAATCAAACCTGGCATTTTACTGAAGGCCAAGTAGTTTAAAAATATTATGCTTTAATGTCAAACTTTAAACCTGATATTAAATACAAGCAAATTCAAACACTGTTCCAAAGCTGTATGGAAAGCAGTTCTATGGGGATTATCTGTAAAAATTACAATTCTTGATAAATTATGATTGCATAGATTTTAAAACTTCTTTATTTTATAAAATGTTAAGTAACTCATAATATATAAAATATATAACTAGATAAATATTTGAGTTGTTTGTACTTTTGCTTTTATATAAAACATTAATAATCAAGTTCCTTTGGAAGACTTTGGTACAATAAACAATTTTTCTGTGGCCACTTTTTATGCTAATCTTTTTATATTTTAATTAATAATTTTCTTATATCTGTTCTTAGAAATATAATTAGTCTTAAGACTAATTTATTTTGAAGATTTATTACTGATAAATATTATCAAGATTTTCTTTAGAATTATACTAGTTTTAAAACCTGTCAGTATTATATGTGATTATATTTTCAATACCAAAATGTATACAGAGATTTAGCTATTTTGGTTGACAGTGTATAAAATAGTTCATTGAAATTTATAGTTTTCTCTTTTATGAATAGAAATTCTAATGATGTTTTTATTTTTTCTTTTTCTCTTGAAATGAAATGCCACTTATATATCATCTAGCTTTATATTCCATGTGTCATACTCTTATTTTGTACTATAAGCCATTTACTGTTGTTCTACAAAACATTCTAATATATGTTAGGACAAATTTCTACTATTTTTTCAGTATGGCTGCTTCACCATTGCCCCCTTAAAAAGTGCTTTACAGAAACATGGAACGGACTGTGGAATTACAGAGGGAAGGAAGGAGTGGATGGGTAAGAGGGAAGAGATCAACTAAGGAATTTATATGATGTATGCATAACCCATAGACACAGACAGTAGGGTGGTGAAGGCCTCAGGGCAGGCTAGAATGTGTCAATGGGGAAACATATTTAATACTTTTAACAATAAAGATTGTTTTTTAAATTTGCTTTATAAATATTGAATCCTGCTTTTGAAATAATATTAAATTTATTTATTTGGGAGTAGAGATATCATATGGAATCTTCTTACAACTTGATATATGTCTCATATATTTTATTTATTAAAGATACAGGCATAACTTGGAGATATTGTGGATTTGGTCCCAGACCATTGCAATAAAGCTAGTGGTAATATTTGCTGGTGGTGATTCTTGCCTTTAGTTTGTAAATAACACAACATATGTAAGCACAATAAAGTGAAGCACAATAAACAGATGCTCCTGTGCACTGCAGGAGAAATTAGAATAAGTCCAATCTGTTGAGGTCCTTTGGGAAGGAGATAATGACTTCTGAGCAGTGGTTTGAAGTACAAAAGTACTCACTCTGACAAACAAGAGTAAAGAACATGATAAATTTAAAATCATAGAAGTTGTAAATGCATTTCAAGGCCCATTTTCAGCTAGGTAACTAATCACTTTTTGTGTAGGACCATGACAATAGTTTAAGATTATTAAAGGAATACTCATCCTATGACAAGGCTTCCGATAGACTTGACAACTGAAGTATGAATCCCAAGGTATCTTAAAATATCAAGAAAATTCAGCTGCAAATTGAAAATACAGGTAGTCTAAGGTTTAACTTGTAATGAAAAATTCTCAAATATCTGAATGTAAGCCTATGCTTTGGATTATAAACCATTGATGTTATGTGATTAAAGGAAGTGAATTAAATTTATATAACTAAAGAAGACAGCCCGATAGAAAAATGAGCAAAAACTTGAACAGGCAGCTTTCAGATATCCAAATTGCCTTTAACTGCTTAAAAATGTGTTCAACTTTGAGTCACTGGGGAAATATAAATAAGTTAAAATGAAAAAAAGAGGTTCCAAATTTTGGTAATTGTGGAATAAGTTGTTAGATGAAATTTCCCTCAGACAGAAAGCATAAAACCTGAAAAAAAATGTATTTGAAGGCACTGTGGTGTCACCAAAAAGAGAGAGAAACTGGAGAGGAGTCTACCTATGAAAAACACAAATTTCACATAACGTTACTTATGGGTTTGTAGCTTTTTATCTGAGAACATTCTATGCTGCTTACATCTGCAGCAACAAAGAAAGCCAGAGACTTACTGACTTGAGGATTAGTAAGCAATGGGCTGGGATAGCAGCCCCATTTTAGTGCAATAAACTTGTAATCAAGAGACTTGTAGACCAAAAGGATACTCACACTTGCAGGGACCACAATACAGTATTACAGTATGCATGCCACAGCTTGCTGGGCAGATTCTAATGCAGCCTGTTGGTTAGGGCCAACTGAAAGAATGTTAATTTGCAAATTAACCAATATAAAAGATCAAGCTGAATGCCTAAGTGAGGCACATATGGCCTCCAATTCCCAAAAAGTTCAACGAAATGGTGAGTCTTTGTTTTGGTGGGGAGCGATGAAAGAGACAGCACTGCTTCTGTGCTGCTAGAGAGATCTCACTTTGCGATTCCATCTGCAGAACACCTGAAATTTTATTTGGTGGGCAGACCCCTGCATTTTTTCAGGGTTTACCAGCCATTTCTGTTGCTAGATGAATAATAACATCACCTCATGGCCTTCTGACTGAAGTTCTGAGTTGCCAATCATCAGGACATCATCCATATATTGAAAACATTGGACACCAGAAATGTCCTAAATCCTGACCCACCTCCTGGCAGCAAATGGCAGGGGATTTTAGATATCTCTTGGAGGGAAATGCAAACATGTATCAGAGGCCACACCACATGAATGTATAGAAAATAGGAAATGGGCACTGTTTGAGAAAGCGTGCCACGTGCCAAGACCCTGTAGAATGGATTCAGTTACATGCACACAATACCTGGAAAATTTGGACAATAGGAGTAACAAGTGAATTCAGTTCATGATGATCCTATATAAGGCTGCAGCAACTGATGCTCTTTTTAATTGGCACATAGGGATATTGTATCTCTTCTCAACCCTGCTGCCGTTAAATCTACAATCAAATCAGTGATTCCCTCTCTTCTCCAAATTGTTTCTGTTAAACTAGCTGGGAGGTTTCAGAGAAAGTATTGGCAAGGATCTTTATCTCCTGATAGCACATCTCAACATACTCCTTCTGCCACATTTGGGATGGGAAGTACAAGCCTGTAACACATTAATTTCTACTATATATTGAGATATAGAAGCCAAAACTGTAGTGCATTGAACTGGCTCAGAGGGATCCACCCATAAGATCATCTTAACTTCCCTTCCTCACTGTGAACCTTGAGCAAACCCCATCAGTTGAATCCAGATGAATCCCCCACCCCCATCAGACTTGGTACAATAATGATCCAGATGTCTGTATTCAATGGAGTAAATAAAGCTTGAGTCTCTCCTCAAAGGGGCTAAATTCAGGGTAGAAGTATTGAAAGAGATCAGTAGGTACTAAGAGAGAGAGGGGGGCTTCATGTCATTGAATTATGTACCCTTACTTACATTATACAGAGGCTCAATGGCTACACATAGCTCAAGAAAAATTACATCCAATGATTTTGGTCTACACATTGTCCTATATTTTTTATTGGTAATATCATTTATTTTTTTGTTTCTTGATTTGATAGATATTCACTCGGTGAAAATTTAGCAAATATATGGTTTTTTAAATATATTTTATTGATTTTTTACAGAGAGGAAGGGAATAGACAGAAACATCGATGAGAGAGAAACATCGATCAGCTGCCTCCTTCATGCCCCCACTGGGGATGTGCCTGCAACCAAGGTACATGCCCTTGACCAGAATTGAACCTGGGACCTTTCAGTCCACAGGCTGATGCTCTATCCACTGAGCCAAACCGGTTTTGGCCAAATATATGATTTTATGATTTATTAAACACCTTTACAAAGCAGAAAAGTTTACTTTAAAAAATTCTGTTGATACTTACGGAGCTGTGTTTCTTCATTGTTCTCTGTGCTCTTCTTTCTTCTGTGCCCCAGAAGGCTGAAGTAGAAAGGTTGTAAAAGTGCATTCTTTATCCTCTAATTCCTAGTTAAGTTCACCCAGAGGTAAGCAGTGATAGAAGAATCACATAGAGGGAGAAAAATGGGTGATTAAGGTCAGTACATTTAGTATACAAATCCCTTCATGCAAGATTCCTTATGTAATATGTGTCTTCCATGGAAGATCAAATATCCTGTTATAGTGGCCTTTCAACTTATTGGGTCTTTCTCTATGGCTACTAGCCTTATATGACTGCACTTAGTCATATGGTTTTCCTAAACTATGGTCAGTTCTTTGTCAATAGTTCTTTATAAAATCTCTCTCACAGTTACCCAAGTTGAAGCCATCTATTTCCCACTGAATGTTTATGTTCTTCCTATGGGTAAAGTATATTGTACTCATATATGCTATATATTTTATATTTTGTATATACATATATTTTTATTTTATATACTAGAGGCCCGATGCACAAAATTCTTGCAAGAGTAGGTCTTCCTTCTCCCTAGCTTCCCTCTGGAACCTGGGACCCACACTTTTCTCTGGCTGATGGCAGGCACCCAGGACCCAGGTTTTCCTCTGGCAGGCACCTAGGACCTGGGCTTCCCTCTGGCTCCAGCTTCATCCATCTAGAATGATGTCTAGTTAGCATATTACCTTTTTATTATTATAAATTACATATCCTATATAATAAAAAGGATAATATGAAAATAGACAGAATGGTGGAACAGTGGAACAACCAAACAACCAGTCACTATGATGTGTACTGACCACCAGAGGGTGCGTGCAAAACATGGTGGGTGTCAGCCACAGTGGGATGCTGGAACAGGTAAACAGGGGCACAGACCAGGGTGGGGCGCCAATCAGTGTCATCGGGTGAGCCTCTGGTAGTTACTCAAAATACTTTGCTCCCATGTGCTGGGGTCCAGCCTGGGTTTCTCCACCTCCCCCTGATCCTGGGGTGCAATCAGGGCTGGCAGCTGCCTCTCGCACCCACTGCTGGCACTGGAGCCACAGCTTGCACCCACTGCCTATGCCAGCCCCAATCACTCCGTGCTGTCAGCGGGTGGGAGCAGGATGCTGCAGAAGTGGGAGCAGGGCTGCTGGCAAACAGGATACTGAGGGCCATGGTGGGAGAGGCTGGGCGGGGCAGGGGGGATGGGCTGAGACCCGCCCATGTGCCCACTGCAGCCTCTAGGCCCACAGTTCCTTGAAGGAACTTTTGAATAAAGAGGTTTAAGTAACTCTCCCCAGGTGACAGAGTCAAACTCAATGTCAATTCAAACTTTACAGACTGTGTTCTTTCTACTAAATAAGTATGATAACACTGGATTTTCCTCTTTATTGGCAACATGAGTTATATGAGTGCCACTGCTCTGAAATATATGATAAAATATCACAAATTATAAGTAAAAATTCAAGAATATAATGTGTAGGAAATAACTTTTAAACTTTACAAACAGTTGGCTATACTTGAGCTCTTTGTTTTGTATACTCAGAAAATCCGTAAAATTACTCCTTACTAGATCAGAATCATTTGAGATAAAAGAATATTGAACTTGTTTTTCCTTACTTGCTTTTAAGCATCCAGGTGATTTAGTGAGATTTAAAATTTTAAGAGACAGGTAGTATCAGACAATGTTATGAAGAATAAAAAATGAAATGCAAATGCTAAAAGATTTTGCTTTAGATTAAATCACTCTGTATATAGTTGATCATATGGTTTTTCTAAGCCTGTTTAAATATCATGTTTATATTCAAGCACTTTTATTTTAAGCATGCATACTTTCCCCCAAGGAATAGAGTTTATATTGCTATCTAGTTTCTGGTTATTATAGTTGTTCTGAATTTTGACACAAAATACTGATCTCTGAAGCTCTTTTTTATTAAAGATATCTTAAAATGTGTTTCTTCTTATTATATTAAATTAGGATTTTCTTTCTTCAAATATCATACTACTGTGTATGCCTGGCAGTAAAAATTCTATTCTATGTCCCAAGGATTCACAACTTAAGATACAAGAAACTACTGTCAAGCAGACATTATGTGCAGCCCACAAAGGGAGAATTCATTTCAATTCCTTATGTTTCTTTCCAGCAAACCTAAGAAACACTGGAGGATCTTATAGGATATGGTCATTCTTTTTGTTCTTCCAGTAATTCAATTGTCTCCTTGTAGAATAATGAGAAGTAAGGAACTAAACAATGGTGATTTTTTTTCTAGCTATGAAGTCACGAATAGAAATAAGAAATTGTTTCAAAATGCAAATTTGATTGTCATTTCTGTCTTTAAAATATAACAATGGGTTCAAGAGAAATATAAAATAAAATCCTTCTCAAAGCTGACAAACTCTTTGGCTCTACATTTGTCTTCATTGTTTTTCTTTCAACTCCACTAATATCCAGTGATTTTTGCTTGGTTTGAGGGTCTCTGCATATTCTATTCCTTCATGTGGAAAGTTCTTCCATCTGTTTTTCAGTTAAGTTTTATGTCCTTCTAATTTCAAATCAAGTTTTTCTTTCTAACAGTAATTTAAATCAAAGCCCTTTGTCCTAAGCTCCCATGACATCATATTTTATATTTTCAGAATACATATATATTAGTATATATAGATTCATTATATAGAAACATTTCAACAATTTTTCTTATTTTAATTGTTGTTTGGGTGCCAACCACTCTGATGCTTGTTGTATACAAGCAAATCAGAAAGACATGTTATGTTATGTAACATGTTCTGTTACAGCAGAAACAGGTAAATACGGATGAAGAAGTCAATTGTTTTCCTGAGAAATGTATGGTGACAGAAAAGCCTTCATGGGTAATTTGATATTGAGAGTAAACTAAAGGGATGATTAGGAAAAAAAAATAGTGGGGAGAGTATGCATGTTGGTGAAGGATGTTCCCAAATAGAGTGATTAATATATATACCTCATCTAAATATTAGCCTGACAGATAAAATGGCCCAGAAAAGTCAAATATATCAGGAGTACAAAGTGTAAGTTGGGGTATGCCTGGGAGGGAGAGGGGCAATGGGGAGATATGTATAAAAATTAATAAAAATTAAAAAAGTGTAAGATGGAGAGTAGACTGAATTGAAACTAAAAACACTGAGAATGAAATTCTATTAGAAGGTACTCATAAATTATATGAGTTTGTACTTATTCCAATGCCCATGAACGGGCATTGATTCATTTTAAGAGACAAAGTTATTAATTCTTATTAATTATTACTCTGGCTGCTTTGTAAAGAATATGTAAGGAAAGGCGAGATCAAAGGCAAGGATAAACCCATAATCCTGCTGCTTTATTTTTTGTGTGAAATGCTTATAATTCACAGAGTGATGGTGGAAATGAGAATGGACAGTGATGTCATTTGCAGCTGATAGAAAGGACAAAAATTAGTGATTGATTGGTCAATGTTGAGGTGTCCTTGAACTTTGTTTATAGCCTAAGAACAAGAAAAATTAAGTTGTGTACATCAGCTATCCAATATGGCTGGTGAAAAGTAAAGGGCATTCATTATCATGCTAATATATACTTTTGGGATGGTACTGGTGGGATAAGCTACTGAAGATTACTTTGGGGAGGAAGTATAATTATCTCTTTCCCCCAAAAAGGGAAGTTTTAAAATTTATGAGTTCTTATATAAAAGTAATTACAACACCTGATCTTAGTAAAAAGTTCCTAAGTACTTATTATTACCAAATAGATGACTTCTATGGTAATGATGAATAGTAAGAAAAAAAAAAAGTCATAGTCCTATGAAAAGGGCCAACTTTACTCATGAAATTGACTCTGTTCTCTTAAACTTCTTCCCCTCTTAGTATTCTTTCTACACTTTATTGGTGACATTTGTGGTCTGTATTATTTATCCTCTGGAATATTTCTGGTATTCAGCCAAAGCTGCTGATATTTACCTTTACACATCCTATTCCCTATTTTCATTTTACTCTTTGAAGAGAAAAAACAACCTCACTGACTATATAACTTTATATCCCAAAACCTATCTATAATTAATATATCTGACACATGAGACAATTAGTAAAATTATACTAAATTATATATATATATATATATATATATATATATATATATATATGTGTGTGTGTGTGTGTGTGTGTCAAATTCTTGACTGACAGATAATAACAGACTTTTGTGAGTCAAGAAAATTGTAGGAAAGTATATAACGCATAGGTAAAAAAAAATAAATAGAATAATGTGATATTGGAAAAGGAGCATTTGAACCATGTGTTCTTACTGCTTTCATATTTAACTCAAATTTTCTAAGAAGAATATTCTATTTTCATCATTCCAATTTAAAAAAAAACAAGAAATAGATATTTCAAGCTAATTGTTTAATGTCAAAAAAGCTCATAAATGTTATACTCAGTCTGTTGAATTTCAAGCCTGATTGGCAACCTAAACTAATTTATGTTTATTATATATTAAATATGTTTAAACACCTTTCTAAGTCTTCATAATAGGTATGTGCTAGCTGCTGAAATCAAGTCAATCAGTAGGCAATCATCATAGGAAAACTCTCTTAACTGAAGATATCTGGAAATACTGTAACATGAACTTTGTGGCCAGAAATGGAAGGGAATTTGACTTTGGGTGATAAACACAGAGTGCAATAAACAGCTGATGCATTATACAATTCTGCACTTGAAATCTATATAATTTTATAATCAATTAATTTAATAAAATATTAAAAAAAAATAAATTAGATTCTATTTTTCTCAACTTATTGAATATACATTCTGCCTTGATATCTGTAAGCAAGAGACCTCAGAAATGTATCCTATAAAATAATTAGAATACCAGTTTTAAATATCAAGAAAAAATAATATGTTTGAAGCTACTGAGAACTAACAAAACAGTGAATAAGTATGAAACAGGAACCAGAAGAAGTAGAGAAACATAAAATGATAAAATCTCAGATTTGGTGTCATGTACATACTGGAAAAAATGCATATTCCTCTAGAGGTGGTCAAAGAATTAAAAAAAAATGAGAAAAACTATATGAATAATCATAGCATTAGAAAGACAAAATAAAGTTCAGGAACAACCTATCTAAAGCCCTTGGTAACCACATCCTCTCAACACCTTTGATTTGTGACCCAAAATGGCTGTAAAAGAAAAACATGAATTGGAAATAATTTGAAACTTGCAAAGTCTGAAGGCTTGATTGAGTCAAAGTAATCTAAAATAGTCAATAATTCTAGTTTCTTATCTGAAGTAAAGAAAAATCTTATAGTGATAAATAACACCATAAGTAAGCCTCAAATTATATGTATATTATTTTAAATATAACATAAGGGTTACAATAAAAAAGCAGCCATATGTGGAAATATAACAAAGGAGACAAGAAATAATTGAAATATAAACAAAGTATATATAAAAACTGAGATATTTAAAATAGACCTTAAAATATTCCTGTGAATATTAAACAATTCTAATGACACTGGAAAATAATAAACCTAACTAAAGAGGTAAAAGACCCAGCAATTCTGAGAAAGAAGAGTAAAGTGGGTGGGATCTCAATACCAGATTTCAAGCTATACTACAAAGCTACTGTTCTCAAAACAGCCTGGTACTGGCACAAGAACAGACATATGGACCAATGGAATAGAATAGAGAACCCAGATATCCACCCAAACCACTATGCTCAACTAATATTTGACAAAGGAGGCATGAACACATTTATTGAAGAGGCCAAGATAGCCTCTTCAATAAATGGTGTTGGGAAAATTGGACAGATACATGCAAAAAAATGAAACTGGACCACCAACTTACACCAAATACAAAAATAAACTCCAAATGGATACAGGACTTAAACATTAGAAGGGAAACCATAAAAATACTAGAAGAATCCACAGGCAACACAATCTCAGATATATGCCGAAAGAACTTCTTCACTGATACTGCTCCAAAGGCAATGGAAACTAAAGAAAAAATGAACAAATGGGATTACATCAAAATAAAAAGCTTTTGCACAGCAAAAGAAACCATCAACAAAACAACAAGAAAGATCACTGTATGGGAGAACATATTTGCAAATGTTATCACTGATAAAGGTTTAATCTCCAAAATCTACAGCCAACTTATACAATTTAATAAAAGGAAGATGAACAATCCAATAAAAAAATGGGCAACGGACCTAAATAGAACCTTTTCGAAAGATGACAGAAGGAAGGCCAAGAGACACATGAAAACATGTTTAAAGTCATTAATCATCCGAGAGATGCAAATCAAAATGACAATGTGATACAATCTTACACCAGTCAGAATGGCAATCATCAACAAATCAACAAACGACAAGTGTTGGCGAGGATGCGGAGAAAAAGGAACCCTTGTGCACTGTTGGTGGGAATGCAGACTGGTGCAGCCACTGTGGAGAACAGTATGGAGTTTCCTCATAAAACTAAAAATGGATCTTCCATTTGACCCTGTAATCCCACTCTTAGGAATTTACCCTAAGAAATCACAAACACCAATCAGAAAGGATTTATGCACCCCTATGTTCATAGCAGCACAATTTACAATAGCTACAATTTGGAAACAGCCTAGGTGCCCGTCAGCAGATGAGTGGATCAGAAAACTGTGGTACATCTACACAATGGATTTCTATGCTGCCATTAAAAAGAAGGAATTCTCACCATTTGCAGCAACCTGGATGGAACTGGAGAGCCTTATGCTTAGTGAAATAAGCCAGTCAATGAGGGAGAAGCATCACATGATCTCACTCATTGGTAGATAATAAAGAACATTATAAATTGAGGAACTAAAGGATAGATACAGAGGCAGTAAAGCCTCAAACAGACTGTGAAATTACAGCAGGAAGATTAAAGTTAGGTGAGGTAGATAAGAGATCAATCAAAGGACTTGTATGCATGCATATAAACATAACCAATGAACATAGACACTGGGAGGGTTGGGGTCTGCTTGGAAGGGAGGGGGGGCAATGGGGAGATATGTATAAAATTTTAATTTAAAAAATTAAAAAAATTAAAAAAAGAAAATAAGTAAAAATATAAAAAGCAAAACAAATGGGCATGCTAGAATTTAAAAATTCAGAAATTATGAGTTCACTAGAGGCTACCCTAACAAAATACAAGATTGGTGAGCTGGAAGACAGGTCAGATGAAAATATTTAGAAGTCCACAGGTACAGAAAAAAATAGAAAATATAGAAAATAAACTCATGTATATGGTATTACATAAAATTCAAAGTTATAGTTAAAGAAAATCACAGAGGAGGATAGGAGAGATAATGACAATCAAGTAACTGAATGAATAATGTCTAATAAAAATTGCAAGTTATAACAAAGCAAAAGTTAAAGAAACTCTACAAACACCAACTAGGGGAAAATAAAAATAAAAGGAGAGAAAACTGCACTTAGGTATATCATAATTGATATATTTAAATACATATATGTAAGAGAAAATCTTTGAGAGTAAAAAGCATTTTAATATTTCATTAATAAGAATGACAATAGTTTTCTCAATGAAAACAAGATGAAATATTACAATGTGCTCAGAAACTCATCTTCTAACATGGAATCAATAGCTACAACTGACAATAATGTTCAAAAAGATATTTTTTTTCAGAAAACCAAAAAGGGGAAGAAGTTGTTAGCAGTTTGGCTCAATGGACAGAGTGTTGGCCTATGGACTGAAGTCTCCTGGGCTCAATTCCAGTCAAGGGCATGAACCTGAGTTGCACGCTTAATCCCTGGGCCTGGTCAGGGTGGGGTGTATACAGGAGGCAATCAAGCAATGTGCCTCTCTCACGTTGATGTTTCTATGTTTGTCCCCTTCCTTCTACTCTCACTTTCTAAAAATAATGTTTTTAAGTTACAATATTTTAAAGAAAAATGCTTTCAGCAGGATGCTTGAAGATGCAAGAAAGAATAGAAAGCCCTGACCATTGTGGTTCAGTTGGTTGAGTGAGGTTCTATGCACTGAGAGGTATATGGTTTGATTTCGCATCAGGGTACATGCTCCATTCCCAGTTGGGGCTGTGTAGGAAGCAACCTAACAATGTTTCTCTCCTACCCAGGTATCTTTCTCCCTCTCTCTCTCCCTCTCTCTCTCTCCCTCTCTTTTTTTCTCTATCTGTCTCCCTCTCTTTTCCTTTCTCTCTCTACAAATCAACAAAAACATATTTAAAAAAAGAAAAACAATGAAAAAGAACAAGATAGTATTGTAGTTACTACAAATGTCTCATGTAGTTCAAGATATAAAAATAATAAAATTTAGTAGAGTGAGTAAATGAAATATGTGAAAATTTTTATTCTATTATGTTTGTGTAAGCTTTTTTTCCAAAGTAGTACCTATGCAGATAATAATTATTCTGATCAAAATACAGGAATTGGTTTATTTCATTTAACCTAAGAGGGAATAAAATTCCCAAATTAATCAATGTCTCATGAACTAAAGAATATTACCCATTCTCAACAGAAAATAAAATCAATAGCCCAAGATGTTGAAATTAACAATTAGCAGGCAAGGATTTTAAAGAACTATTATAATTGTGCTTGATTAAAGAAACAAATGTTCTCAGTTAATTAAAGAATAGGAACTACCATTTAACTCAGTGATCCTATTTCAAGAAATATATCCTAAGAGATGCAAAACATCAACCAGAAAGAATATATATACCCTTTTGTTCAAGCAGTGCTATTTATAGTAGCTAAGATCTAGAAATAGCTCAAATGTTCATCAGTAGATGAGTGTGTAAAAAAGATGTGATATATTTATACCATAGAATATTATACAGCTGTAAAATAGAAGGATCTCTTACTCTTTGAGGCAGCATGGAGGGACCTGGAGAGTACTATACTAAGTGAAATAGGCCAGTCAGAGAATGACAAGTATCACATGATCTCATTTATATGTGGGACCTAATGAACAAAATCAACTGACAAAATAGATCCAGAGACATGGAAGCATAGAACAACAGACTGAGGAATCTCAGAGGGAATTTGGGGTGGGAAGAGATTAACCAATGAATTTATATGCACATATACTAACCCATGTACACAGACAATAATGCTATGAAGGTCTAGTGTAGGGGTGGGAGCAGGGTGAAGGGGGACATTGGGATAAAAAAAAGAGACATCTGTAATATTTGCAACAATAAAAGTAAATTTTAAAAAAGAAAATAACTGTGAAAGGTAAGAAATGAAACATTTCTCTGTTCTATATAAAAAAAGAGTAGGAAGTCTCAGAAGAAAAAGAGTATGAAAAAAAATCCAATGGAAATTTTATAAATTTTATTTTTGAGATTTAAATATATATCATTGAATGTGTATAATAATCGAATAGAGATAATAAAGAACAGAAAATAATCAAGAAAAAATATCAATAGAAATTATCCTGTTTAAAGAAGAGAGAAAATATATGACTCAGGGAATTATTGAAAAATATCAGAACAGCAAATATGCACACTTAATGTTCTAGAGAGCAAACAGAGGAGAAATAAATTAGAAAGATTAATATCTGATTTTTGCCTAATTTTTCAAAATTACATATTTATGAAAGTCAAACAACTCCAAGAAAAATATATATTAATAAACCCATGCTTAAATTCATCTACTTACATTGATGAAAAACAAAGATAAAGAAAAATCTTAGAAGCAAAAATAGAATACAATAGGGAAAGATTAATTACTAATATTTGCTAATTTCTCATCAAGCACTGTGGGAGCCAAAAGTCAGTAAAACTCTCTGAGGTTCTGAAAGAAAATTTTTTTCACATAAAATTCTAGATCAAGTCTATATTTTTCAAAAAGCAATAAAACATATTAAGTGATATAAGGGAAATAATCAGCTAAATCTTGACTATGAGGAATTTAGAACATCATCAAAGTTCTTCAATAAAAAATTATAAGCAGAGATATTAAAATAAGGGAAAGTTGAGGAAATTACATAGGTGAAAGGAAATTAATGTGGAAAAAGTAACTTATAATGAATTTAGCAATATTTATTTAGGTGATAAACCTATAAGGATAGATAAAAATACGTTTTACAATAAAAAGTAAGATGTGCTCACTCTTAAAAAGGAATATAAAGGTTGTGATTTTGAGGTAGCTAGTGAGGTAGATAGTTTATTAACAGCATATTTGATTCACGCATTTTTCTACATTTGTAGCATATTAACTTTAAAAAAATAACTTAAAAGAGAGAGAGATTTTCTTTAACCATCTTCCTCCTGTCAGCTTCCTAGAAAGTGGAGATAGCTATTACTTGAGCAGTTATACAGAACTATAGAGAGTTACCAAAACTAGAAAATAGCAAGAAAATCACATTCCTCATCTTCCTATCTTATAACTCTTTTAGGGGAGCAAGAATTAAACTTATATCTGTTTGGGCCACAGTTACTCTATAATTTTATAATTATGAAAAGCAAACCTAAATTCAACTAATACAAATTATTTGACAAAATTAAATAACTGAAGGAAAGTTCTTGTAGCATTTAATAATGTAAGTGAAGAGAGTGCAAGGCATTAGGAGGCTATGGTCTTCTAACAGACAATTATAGGTTATTAAGCAATAAATATAACGCTTTAACATCACAGATCTCTCACCACCTGTAGAAAAAAGAAAGCGGAAATAAATAATAGGGCAGTTTGTTAGCTAAGGAAGATCTCCAGGAGTGTAATACAAACACTCTCAATTCTACTTCCCTCACCACCAATACCCACAGAGATTGACCTGAAGGTAGCATCCATTGAGCTTCTCATACACAATTCCACTTTTGAGGACGTTTCTCAGTCTCAACCAAAGAAAATGACCTTTTCCGTATATTTAAACATCAAGAGCTGGCAGTCACATACACATAAACATAAATCCTACAGATGTCTCAAGGCTGGAATGCCCTACTATCCCCCAGACATTCTATGTGTGGATATATGACAGAATGCTAAGAAAACTGAGGGTTTCTGAGAAAACTTTTGCTCTCCTGATGGGTATATACCTTGCTATCGGCCTTCTTTTTTTCTTACCTTTAGCAAAAATTCAACCCCTGGTGGAAAGATAGCCCTCAGCAATCATGTGGCAACAACATAATATTGATAGTCAAAGTGGTCAGAAGGGAAGAGCAATAATATACAAATAGCTTTGGTCTCTTATAAGATTGTTTAAATAATTACTTTTGGATTTCTAATTAAGTTAGAAATAATAAGTTTCTATTTACTTAGGCCAATGTAGTATAGATATTTGTTGCATATAAAAGTATACAGTCATAATTGAAGTTCTAGTTTATAATATATTTTATTTGTTTTAAGAGTTTTCATGACTAGAATTAAGTGTTGAATTACTTGTGGTAATAGATATGTTTCTACAGACTTTGTTATTTCCTCATGGTACACTGTTAAGTATAAAAAAATGAAGTGCAAGGGTATGAACATTTTAATGTTTCCAAATATGGACTGCCAAAAATATTTATTGTAGCAATTTATTTTAAATCCATTAGAGTTCCAAGGTCACAAAACTATTGTCAGCATTGGATTATACCATTACTATTGCTAATTCGATAGATAAAAAGTATATTTCAAAATTTCAAATTTAAAAGACTGCTTATTCCTGAAGTTGAGAACAAAGCATTTTTGTGTGTGTTGAACTTTCCTAAGAATGAATGAGTGAAAAAATGAATAATTGAATGCCATACCTGTGGAAGGAACTGCTTTTTCTCTGAGTTTATAAAATATATCATACAAACGCAGAGCTTTCATCATGGAATTTATATTCTAGTAGAATAAAAGAAACACAAAGAAATAACTCATTACACACCAGAGAGCATATAACTGTAACAATGAATGAAGTAGTAGAGGCAGATAAAGAGGATGAAGAGGAGCTATTTAGGTGCAGCTATCATGAGAGGTGTATCTGAAGAGGTGATATTTGATCAGGGACTTAAATGCAATGAAGGCATGAACAAAGTGAAGACATAGGGATTAAGTATCCCTGGCACAGTAAACACCTTGTGTAAGATAAGGAGATGGGAATGTATGTAAAACAAAGGCAGAGCAGCAGCAGCAACAACAGTGTTACTCATGTTTAAACCAGAATCAGAATGGAAAAGAAGAGACTGGAAGGACATGAATTCAGTGAGGTAGGCAAAGACTAGATCACATAAAACTTTATATATTATGTGTTATGAGTTAAATTATATCTTCAAAAGATATACTGGAGTCCTAAGCCCTAGCACCTCAGACTTTTCTTGAAGATTGGGTTTTTATAAAGGTAATTCAGTTAGAATGAGATCATTAGGGTGGACCCCGATCCAAAATGACTCTAGTTCTTATCAAAAAAAGAAATGTAGACAAAGAGACTCCTATAGAAGGAAGATGATATGAGGGAACAGAAAAAGAAGATGGCAAAACTCTTAAAAGAGAGAGAGGACTGGAACATAGCCACTGAGAACATAACATTAATTTCAGACATCTAGCTTGTAGACTTATGAGACAATATATTTCTTTCATTTAAGCTATCAAGATTGTGGTATTTTGTTAACCTTCCTAGCAGAATAATATACCATGTAAAATCTTCTATTCAACCAATATGCAGTAAAGAGTCATTGAATAATTTTGAGGAGAAAAATATAATCCCATTTACACATTAAAAATAAGAATCATTTTTGTTTGTAATATGGAGGATTAACACAAAAGCAGAAATTAGAAATCAAAGAAGGGGAATTATTAGGGAGGAATTTTGATAATATAGGTGGAAGATGATGATAATGTCTTGGGGATGAATGAGAGTTAAGAATTTAAAAAGTAGGTAGATTTAAATTTTATTTTTAAAGCTTGTTAAATTATTAAAATATCAACTATATTTTTTCCTAAATGTTATTGAGTTAGAACGTTTTTGGAATTTACAACTGGATGGGATTTTTTAAAAGTTGTTTTCGACATGCTATATATTTCATTGTGTACTAGGTGACCAATTGGTAATGCCAAATGGACAATAAGATAAAATAAAGTCTAGAATGCAGTGACAAGGTCAAAACTGTAGATATAAATTTTAGAGTCACTTTTAAAAGCCGTTTGACATATAACATGATGTAGGGAGAATACTTGATGATAGAGAAGAAATAAAAACAATGGCTGTGAATAACATCTCACAGCACTACAAAATACAAACATTAGTAACGGAATAAAATGAATAAAAAATTGAGAAATAAAAGTATGACTTTTGCCTTTTTAGCATGTTAAGATCCAAAATTATTTATGAGTGGTGTGTTAGCATCTTATAAATAAGAGACAAAGGAACAGAGGTTCTTATGATGAAGGCAATGATTCACAGTGTAAAATCCTCAAGAACTGTCAGCCTGAAAATAAGAGGTAAAACAAGTATTTGATTAATCAGCTAGGAGTTCATGTCTAATGTAAAATAGAACAAAACCAGCCAAACCAGGGTAATGTAGTTTACTTAAAGTATGTGAGTTATGAGAGAAGTGAATGTAATATATGATCTCAAAAGCTTCGTCAATAAAGGAAAAGAGCAATGCGTTGTAATAAGTAAAAATTCCACGTACGTGAGTATGTAGACATGAGCATCTTGGGAGACTGAAGGTTTCAGCAATGGAGCACTTTTACATTTGCACAAACTTGAAGGAAATATGCACTTATCTTTCTCTGCATGGGACATTCATTCTCTGATTCATTTATTTACCAATTTTTTAAGCATGTTAGAGGGCCTGTTATAAGTATGTCAAATATTAGAGGCCCAGTACACGAAATTAGTGCATGCGTAGGGTCCTTAGGCCTGGCCAGCAATCAGGGCTGATCTGTAGAGCCATCTGTGGACTCTCTTGCACGTGCCTTGGCCTGTAGCCACCTGCTTGCCAGCCCTGTCCCACACCACTGCTGCAGCTGGTCCCCATCTTTGGGGCAACTGGCAGGACAATGGGGGCCCCTGCTCATACCTGCCTTGGCCTGGTGCCGCCCACTCACCTACTTCACCATTCCACCACAGTCCTGTTCTTGTCAGGGCCCATTGGGGCTGGCAGCACCTCCATTGCTGCCCACCGCCAGTGCTGTGTCACTGACGCTCACCATGCTCCATGCCACCTACTGGTGGTCAGCACATGTCTAACTTCCAGTCAATCAAACTCCCACCTATGGGGACAAATTGCATATTAGTTTTTTTTTAATATATAAGATTACTTTAGAAGCTGGGGATATAACAAAGGGAGATAACAATCTTCTATTTGCATTGAAATGGAATGGGGAGGGCTGTGCTTTTGCTTTTAGGCAAAATGGACAAACAGGTGTCCTACTTATGCATTGGCCTATAAGAGAAACTGGACACAAATGATGAAACGATAGTTTATCCGACTTAAAAAGATGTTGCCGGGACAGTGATTCCTAAGAAGACGTTTATAATTGCCCCACCTTACCTCCTAGAGCTAGTGTCTCTGCCTTGTCACAGGGATGGGAAACCCAGGTAGGCCCAGGAGTTCTCCCAGAATTGAGGAGCCTGCATGGGATTCCAGAGATAGCCGGGCAGCTAGCATTTATCAGGCAACTATCAGTCAAAAGAGAGCCGAAGAGAAGAGCCCTCTAGCTCTGCATAGAGCTCTCTTGTGAGTCTCCAGTTGAATAAGAAACAGTGTATCTATGTGAGAGAACTACCCAAGACTGGGGAAAGTAGCTCCTGGGGAAAAAAAGCTGAGCCAAAAGTCCTCTGAGCTGAAACGCAGCTGAAGAGAATTTGGGCTTTTATCATTTCAAGTAGAAACATATGTAAATCAAGGGGCAGAGATTGGAGAAAACAATGTCATTACTAAAGGTATGCTAGAAAAATTTAGTCTTACCCTGAAAACTGGCCTGGACCACACAATAAATACTAAAATAAGAATTCACAGAAGAGGACAATAACCCTTTATTTCAACTGCATTCCACGTGTTCATGAAGCTAGAGGAAAAACTGAACATGGTGTGAGTGATGAACAAAGGTAGACATGAGACAAAGTGGTGAGGAGAGGTTTAATCAGTTGCACACTGTGGCAATAGGTAAGAGGCTCCAGCTGAACTGAACTTAGCTTTGAGTTATGCAGATGTGACTGAGCATTTTTAAGGGAGGAAGGAAGAACAGGAAATGGGAATGATGGGGGCTTGAGCACAGTCAGGACATCTGTAAAAATGGAAAGAGAGTTAGGCTCTTGTGAAACCTAACTGGATTTGCCAATTGGTAGTTATTGAGTCAGGCTCCTACCTTTCCACAGAGACTTGGTGACAGGGGCTCCATCTCAGGTGTTGGCTGGAACAAAGCAAGTTCTTTTGGCATCCTTGTGGGTTGTCAGGTAGGCATTTGAAGAAGGGGAAGAATAAACCCTGGAATATGGCCTTGAACTATTAGGAACTATGTTAGAGTTTGTTCAAGTCCTTTAATGTAGTTGCTTAAGGGGGAAGCAGAGATATGGACAGATAATTTGTGCTGAGAGACCACAATTTTTATAAGCCAAGGTGGAGGCACAGTTGAGAGAAATGCTTCTATAGGTAGAAGCAAAGACATAAAAACGTGAAGTCATGGAAATAGAAACTATTCAAAATGAAATGCAAGGGGAAAAAAATAAAGTGAAAACAAAGCATAAGTGATCCTAGGAACAGCCAAAAGTGGCCTAAAATCTGAAGGATTTGAGTTCCTGAATAAAGTGAGAACACAAACTTGAAGAGACATCTGCAACCCCATGTTCATTGCAGCATTATTCATATTAGCCAAGAAAGAAAACCCTTAAGTGCCCAAGGATAGATGAATTGTAAAGAAATGGTAATCTATCATTCAGACAAAAAAAGAGCAAAATCTTGCCATTAGCACACTATAGATAGACCTTGAGAGCATTATACAAAGTGAAATAAGTGAGACACAGAAAGACAAACACCACAACATAAAATGATGTTGAAATGACTAAGCTTGCAAAGGAGATACATTGGAATCATTCTTTTAAATAAAAGAGCAATATGCAAATTGACTGGACCTCTGCAATACCCCATCAGCCATGCCCACCAGCCAATCAATAGTAAGTATGCAAATTAACCCAACGAAAATGCCTAAGGCAATGGAGCTAGCAAGAGGCTTGGGTTTCCCTGGCAATGGAGGAAGCTAAACTTTCCACCTGCCCTAGACAGCCTTGGCCTCAGTTTAAGGCTACAAAGTTTCAATTCTATAACATAAATAAATCCCAACAAAAATGGCTGCAGCCACAGAGCAAGGAGGAAACTTGGCTCTGCTCAAGGCTACAGAGTTTCAGCTATAGAAGATAAATAAACCCCAGATACCAGGGCTTCCTTGGGTCGCTTGGGGACATGGTCAGCCTGCAAACCATCAGAGGCCCCTCACCCAGGCTACCCTATATCTCAAGGAACCCTCCACCCTGATCCAAGACACCTTTCAGGGTAAACCAGCTGGCCTCCACCTATGCAACAGGCCTTTATCCTATCTAATAAAAGAGTAATATGTAAATTTACTGTCACTCCAAAACACAAGATGGCTGCCCCATGGGGTCAAAGATGACTGACCCCATGTGGACACACGATGGCGACCACAAGATGGCCAGCAAGGGAGGGCAGTTGCCAGGGACCAGGTCTGCAAAGGAGGGCATTGTGGGTGATCTGGCCAGCAGGGGAAGGAAGTTGGGAGAGACCAGGCCTGCAAGGGTGACCAGCTGGCATGAGGGAAGTTCGGGGCAACTGGGCCTGCAGGGAAGGGCAGTTGTGGGGCACCCAGACCTGCAGGGGAGAGCAGTTAGGGGGACCAGGCCTTCAGGGGAAAGCAATTAGGGATTATCAGGCCTACAGGGGAGGGCAGTTAGGGGCAATCAGGCTGGCAGGGGAGTAGTTACAGTGTGATCAGGCTGGCAGGCAGAAGTGGTTAGAGGCAATCAGGAAGGCAGGCAGGCGAGCAGTTGGGAGCCAGCAGTCATGGGTTGTGAGAGGGATGTCCGACTGCTCTTTAGGCCCTATTCTACCTGTATCAGGCCTAAACAGCCAGTTGGACATCCCTCGAGAGGTCCCAGATTGGAGAGGGTACAGGCAGGGCTAAGTGACATTCCCCACCATGCATGAATTCCATGCACCAGGCCTTTAGTATAATATAAACAGTTGGTACTCAATAAATATCAATTGAATGAGGAAAAATGAATATATTAGATTAAAACAAAAGAGGATAGAAAAAGAATGAGTGCGAAAAAGAACATATAAGAAAAAAATAGAAAACAAATAGAAAGATGACAAAAATAAACTCAAATGTATTAATAACCATAAAAAATACAAATATAAATGGAGTTTTACTAATTAAAGGCATAGATCATTAGTTAATTTGGGGGAGGGGGAAGCAGAGCTCATCCTATGTTGTCTATGAGAAAAATCACATCAAATACTATAGACAGCTGAGTGAATAAATAGAAGACTGAAACAATATGCATCACATTGATAGAAAACAAAGAAAATAGGAAAGAATTGACTGAAAATGAATGCCATTCATCTATCTGGACTTTTCAAAATAAAAGACTAGGCACCATGTGTGAATTTGCCAAATGGGCTTGGCTGTGTGTTTTGACATGTAGAAAAAAAAAAAGAAACATTTCAGTAGTTTAAACAATAATGGTTTACTTTTTTGCCCAAACTTCTGTCTCACGTGGTATCCATTTTTCACAAAGTTGCATATGATATTCTTTCTCAAAAAAGAAAAGAAAAGAAAAGAAACACTTAACTTAGTTACTTGAAAATAAGGAGGTTGAAGAAGAATGACTTTACCTCAAGCCAGCACATGTGTGAAAAATATGAATATCATATACTCATCTTTATTTTTTATATAGACTATTTCTGTCTGGAAGGATAGGAAATTCTTAGTAATCATTCTCTGGAGAAGTAACAACTAGTGCAAGATCTATGGGATGGAAGTTTTACTTTTCACTGAATGCTATTTTTAAAATATCTATCTATCTATCTATCTATCTATCTATCTATCTATCTATCTATCATCTATCTATCTATCTATATTGATTTCAGAGAAGAAGGCAGATTGAAAGAGATATAGAACCATCAATGATGAGAGAGAATCATTGATTTGCTGCCTCCTGCATGCCCCCTATTGGGGATCAAGCTTGCCACCTGGGAATGTGCCCTTGATTGGAACTGAACCTGGGACCCTTCAGCCATCAGGCCAATGCTCTATCCACTGAGCTAACTGGCTGGGGTTTTTGGAT
This sequence comes from Lasiurus borealis, assembly GCA_004026805.1. NCBI lineage: Eukaryota > Metazoa > Chordata > Mammalia > Chiroptera > Vespertilionidae > Lasiurus > Lasiurus borealis. Next base: position 90,712 of record PVJN01002008.1, read on the forward strand.
GCTATTTTTAATGTTTTGAAATTTCTTAATTTTCAGTATATATTTTCATTATGGGTTGAATTGTGTCTCTCCAAAATTTATACATTAAATGCCTACCCCCTAGTACTTTAGAATATGACTTTATTTGTATATAGGGTCTTTGCAAACATATGTGTATTTATTTCCAAATTCCCATTTATGTATTTATTAACTTATTTCTTTATTTAATTGTTTTAATCATCACCTGGGAATATGTTTTTATTGATTTTAGAGAGAGGATGAGAAGGAGGAGGAGGAGGAAGAGAAGGAGATAAATATCAATGTGAGACATGTTGGTCAGTTGCCTCCCATATGCACCCCAAATGAGAATTGATCCCAAAATCTAGGTATGTGCTGAAACCAGGAATCAAACTCACAACCTTTTGATGTATGGGATGATGCTCCTACCAACTAAGCCACCTGGCCCAGGCCAAATATCCCCTTTTTCATAAGAACATCATTAATATTAATGTTGGATTAGAGACCACCCTACTCTTGTATAACCTCATTTTGGGATACTTTGTCATGGTAGTTTTAGCAAACTAATACAAGTACCCATTTAAAAAGTAAGCATCTATAATAATAAAACCATAATATGCTCATTAGACCAGACACCCTTCCAGATGTCCTTCTGGATGACCTTCTAGATGAAGCTGCAGCTGCGAGGGAAGCCCAGTCCTGGGTGTCTGCCAGCGGAAGACGGAAGTCCTTCACTTGCTTTGTGCATCAGGCCTCTAGTTATAAAGAAAGAAAGAGGTAGATAACTAGTGTTCAGGATCTAGCAGTACTGCAAAGAACTAGAACCAAGAGAATTTATGTCATTCTGGGATAGGGTGAAGTACAAAACTTTTTTCTGAGGTGGCGGGCAAAACTGGAATAAAGGACAAAGGCAGCAGTATTGTTGGGCTTAACTGAAATAATAAATATCTGAAACATGAACTCACACATTTGTTGAGAGACTATAGCATTGTTGTTGGGTGTGTGCTTTGTATATGGCTATGGTGTTTGAGTTTTAATTAAATCTTCTCAGGGTCCAATGCAGCTCTTAAAGGTGTTCAGATGTTTGACATTCAGAATCTTCTAATCGAGTTCACTGCCACCGATCACTCATCTGATTCAATGTGTGACTGAAAGGAAATAACTTTGGGCCTGGGGTTAGAACACCTGGATTGTATCCCGGTTTTTATTGCTTGGTTGAGTTATTTAAGTGTGGGACACTGGGAACTCTTTGAAAGCTATTAAAAGCTGTACAAATATTTCCACTTGATACAAAGGGATTATAGGTTCCAGTATTATTACCATTTGTTTATTCCTTTGAGGTTTTAGTAGTTGTTTCTTTATCAAAACTGTATTAACTGAATCAGTGTTTCAGAGCTAGAAAGTGGGATGGAGCTACTTATATATTTCTTAGCTGCAATAAAAATGAGCTCCTAAAATCAACATGAACTGCCGTTTTATTGTTATTCTATTTAATAAAAGTATTGTTATCCTATTTAGTAATTGTTAATTGACCCTCATGCCATCACAAAGATGGCAGCACCCATAGCCAATAAGGAGGGAATATGCTAATTGACTGCCACACCCTCAAATATGGCAGTGCCCACAGCCACAAGATGGCAGTGCCCAGTCCCCTCAGCCCTGCAGGGGTTGCAGACTACTCCACATGCCTGCCTCTGGAGTTCCCCAGTCCCCTCACCTCCCTAGCCACCAAAGGCTGGCCTGAGGTACAGGCAAGCCTCGGGTGGTGGTTGCCCAGCAGCCCATGGCCACCTGAGGCTCAGGTAACCAGGGCTGGCTGAGGCTTATGCTGCCAGCAGTGGCAGCAGCAGAGGTTTGATGGGGCAGAGCCTTCCCCTGATTGCCGGGTTGCCTCCCATCTCTGAGGGCTCCTGGACTGTGAGAGAGGGAAGGCTGGGCTGAGGGATCCCTCCTTCCAGTGCATTGATTTTCATGCACTGGGCCTCTAGTATAGTATAAAATGGATAGTGCTCTTGGTATTAATATATTAATATGCTTTGAAACAAAGCAAGATATTTCACTTCATAGGGAAGATGCTCTTTGGCACATGATAATGTTGTCAACTGGATAAATATTCCAAAGCTCCTTTCATCTATTGTTTGTTTTTCTTGATAGTTTTAGAATTATTTCTGTGTCACAAAATTTTCTGCATGTTGGTATTTTGGCAAGTTATGTTTATGGAATAATTTTACCAAGAAAGAATGAAAGCAAAATACCTATCAATTTAATGATTACTTCTTCAAAAATTTCATGCTTTTTATGAATAAACTAGAGGCCCAGTGCATGAATTCATGCATGGATGAGGTCCCTCAGCCTGGCTGGCGATTGGGGCCAATTGGAGTCATCTTGCCCAGTCCTAATTGGGACTGGCCAGCTGGGGGGAGGGAACATGGGAGGTTGGCTGTAGGAGCGCACTGACCACCAGGGAGCAGCTCCTGTATTAAGGGTCTTCCTTCTGCTCATCAGTGCATGTCATAGTGACTGGACCAGTCAAAAAGGTCACTTAGGCTTCTAGATAGATATAGATAGATGATGATAGATAGATAGATAGATAGATAGATAGATAGATAGATAGATGATAGATAGATAGATGATGGATAGATAGATATAGATTATTTAGGTTATACTTAGAAAATTACAACTTAATTTAACACAATGCTATAAAACTCAAGTTGTTGAAGCTCACAAAGAAAACCTCAGTACAATTATTAATACCAACAATTTCCCTAACTGTAGGATTTAAGAAAAATTTGAAGAAAGGGAGCATGTGTCAAATTAGGAAGACACCTCTCTTCAATGAACAATGATTAAGGTAGTAAGCTTAATGAGACTAAAATGTCAGTTCCAATGTATATATCTATATAGTCCAGTTATTTAAGATCTATGTGTCAAAGGAGATTTTAATTCCAAATATTTTATTTCCTTCCATGTGTATATGTTAAGTCAGGAAAAATGCTTTCCTCTCATGAGAAATGGACCTTATTTCTGGTTTCTGTTATTGTCATTGGAAAATAATCTTTCCAAAATTGTTAGGGTTTTTTTCCTGTTAGAAGTCTAACATTTAACAGTACCTGGATATTATTAATTATATTGAATTTTAAAGTTTATTTTTTTAATCTCTTGTGAAATATTAAGACTATGCTAACTTTTATCTTCATATTAGTGTTATAACATTTCTCTTGGCAAAATTTTGTATGAATATGCTACTGACTTAGAGAAAAAAATACTTTCTTTCACTTTCTGCTGGGTACTAATGTATTCTCAAAGATAGTAATGACTTCTATAGATGTTGAGAAAGTTGAAAGAACTTCATGAGGGCAGGAATCTTTTGCTTTGTTCACTTAGATAAAGTGTCCCCCCAAAATGTATACACACACTTTGAAAAATTATAAAGATGGTGTTTATTAAAATACATTTCATTTTCAAAATTGAGCTGTCAGTTATTAAAGTATATATACATTTTTGGGGCACCCTGCATATAATTGGAGTAGTACCTAACACATGAAGCTGATTAAATATTGTTTGAACAATTGTCCTCTGGGATTTAGCTGTCAGGTTCAAAATTGTGCAGTGCTGTTTTGCAGTGTGAATGTCCATGCATCAGGTGTTTCGTGTTTGTGAATCCCTTTCCTCATCACTGAAATGGTGATCACAGCAGTTCCTCTCTCACTGGGTAATTGAGAGGAATTATTGCACTATACATTCATATATGAGAGTAAAATGTTGAAGAAAACAAGTGTTACAATTATTAAATATTTATTTCTTATTATTGAATAGTTTATGTTACTCCCTCAAATGCCTTGGCAGAAAGCAGAATGCATTGCCATCCTACCAATAGTGTACTTTTGAAGATTGTTTATAAAGGATTGGAGATAGACAGATGGTTAGAGAGTTGTTAGTGTCATACTAGCATGGTGACATTTATCTTCTTTTCTTCACTTTGGCCCTTTCTATATTCTGCTCTCGTGTCCTCTGCTAATTGGCCTTGCCTCTGAACCATTTTTTTTCATTCTTCAAGACTCCATTCCTCTTGAGCTCCTATGTTTTTTGTTGTTGTTGTTGTTGTTTTTTGCTTCTCATTTGTCTCTCTTCCTGATATTTTTATCACTAGAACATGTCAGTTCTACACACTCTGAATGCAACACATTGCCAGAAAGTCATTCTGCAGATAACAGAGGCCTTCCTATAGTTAGATCCTTTGGGGATTTTTAGATGATGACTCCGGGCTTCAGTTAGATGAGCTGGTAAATCTTTATAGAGCTATCTTACTATGGGCTAATACCAGGCTACTAGCATATCATATAATTAAATGGTTTCTTTATATTTTAACAACCAATCACAGTAATGAATCTTGAAGATGGTACGTATAGACATACCAATTTATTTCTTAATGCATTTTTTTATGGCGGCTATTGCAGGGAGCTGGAACTGGTCCTCACTGAGGGCATTTAATGTCATTAAAACATAATAGAATTAATGAGTAAGTAGCACATAGAAGTCCAAAGCCTAACATAAAATGGATAAATATAAACATCATAATATATGTGATACATTCTTATTTGTTATTTAGTAATAACTCATTAGGCATATTGTCTATTCTGTGAATTACTGGGCTGAAAGTTTGTCTAAAACATAAGTTATCTAATCCTTTAAGGGAATCATCCCACACTGGACAAATTTAATCTCTAAATTTGTCTCTTAATCTCTCGCTCCTTCCCCCACTCTGATTTACTCCTTCCTGCTTCTTGCCCTCCCTCTCCTTATAGCTACCTAGGAATTATCCAAAAATAAAACAAATGTAGAAGTCAGTTATGTAGTGAGATTCAGAGTGAAGTTTGCACAATCCAGAAATTGTACAAAAATGTTCACTTGTGAGTACACAAAAAAACAGGTAAATATCTTATTGCATTTGAATTTAGAGTTTGAGATACTTAAAATTAAATGTTACATTTATGGACTAATACATATACAGAGTTTATAAATAAAAAACATCCTTTCTGTCAGTGCATATTACTTTTTCCCAATGGAAAACACTATAAAAATAATATAGAGCTCAATAAAGTGGGAATTATTATGTATGTTGTAGATATACATTACTCATTTGTTTCAAAATCTTTTCTGAGTTTCCACTCTTATATACATGGCCTTGTTCAGGGGCATGGACTTGCATAAAGGTAAATAAATAGTGAAACCAAAGTGACCAAAGGGAAGAAAAAATATAAAGGGGTTATTAAAATACAGAAGTAGCAATCTGGAGATGAAACATTGTCTGCCCAGAAATATAGACACATCAGAAATATCAGTTATTAACATTCAATACTAATATTTCAGAATGTTCTTACTATATTCACTACAAAGTATGAGGATTAAAAGCATAATATTGCCTTTTGAGAAAATTTTAATATAAAATTTATTTCACATTTTTCACCAAAAATTATACATAGTGATTACGAATAGACCCATGTGCTTCAAATCCATGTTATTCAATGATCACCTGTAAATAATGCTGCAATGCACATGGAGGGCACATACATTTTTATATTTTCTATATCTGGTAAAATCATTAGACTCTGCTAATTCTACTAAATATATTGTGAATTTATTTCCATTGCCACCACCATGGTCCAAACTACCAGCAACTCTCACTTCCTTGTTTTATATTATTCAATCAATTCAAAATAAACATAAAGTTTAAAAAAACACGAAAAAATATCTACTCAGCTCTGCAATTTGACTCTGCCCATGTCTTTGTCTAATCCTATATTGCCCTCCTTTGCACACTATGCTGAGTCATACTGGTTTCAATCCAGTTTCAAAAACAAATTCTCTTTTCCTTGGCTCCTAGCTATCAAATATGTTCTTTCCACCTATACCTGGAAAACTCATTATAACTGTTTAGTGACTCCTTTTCCATCCACGTTTAAATATGTCTTATCCCAATATCTATTATACAATACACGATGCTCAATAAATAGTTGTTGAATGAATTAATTGATAAAAGCCACACAGTGAATGCTCATGCTTGTTAGAAAGGTTCCTTTCTTTTTGTACCACTCAGTTCTTTTCCTTTTGCAGGAACCAAGTTGAGTGATTCTGCAACTGGACGCGGTGAGATCTTTCTTTGTGCCAGAAGTCTCTGAATGGTACAAAGACTGCAGCAGAGACAGAGCTTTCAAGATAACAATGTTACTAAATCCTCCAGGGTCCTTTAAAGGAAAAGCTCATTCTAAGCATGAGAGCCTCTGTGACTTACCTGAGTAAAGGTTCTTAAATCTGATTGCACATTAGAGTCATCTGGGGAGCTCTAAAAACATATCAGCACCCACGTTCCACGCCAGACCATTTGTAGCATATCTGTTTGAAAACAGAGGACAATTTCATACATATTGTATGCCACATGTGATTGTAAATCCTCAAGCCAGATACATTGCCAATCTGTCTGCAAACACATTTTTTAATCCTGTAAAATAAATGAGTTAAAGATTTTAAGTTGCACATAAATGGATATAGAAAAGTAAAAAAAAAAAAAAAAAAAAAAGCATCTGTGGCAATTTTCTTTTCCCTTGCTTTAATTTTTTTCTTAAATAAATAGTCATCTAATCCAATTGTTCCATACATTTTCTTTCATGTCAGAAAATGTATAGAGCAGCGCTCCCACTGCTCAGGACTTCTGGCCAAGCGTCGCTCCCCATATTATGTCAGTAGTTTGCCTATTATATTTGTGCCATGATGATATCATTATAACAATAGATAGCATTTAAATTAAATAGCGCTCTATATGTTAACATCCATCCATTGATAGGAAGAAATATTAAATCAAGAGAAAGTGCTCCAAAATCTCACAGCACATCTACAATCTTGCCAGGCTCTTTTGTTTTGGTGTTGTTTTAATTTTTTTAAAGGCATTTATAATTGTCTCTTTGTTCATAAGCATTTTTACATTTCTCAGCATTCTAATTTTCTTTTTGTTTATTAAAATTTATACACAAAGTGAGTACACCTGTTAACCACCAAATACATTGAGAAAGTAAATATTGCTAGTATCTGAAAAGACTCATTTTTATCCCCATTCACTACACACCAACAGTAGGTTGCTGTCCTGGGTACTAACAGCATAGGTTATTTTCTTAGTTTTGAATGTCATGTATATGGCAAAATTTAGCATACACTCTTTTGTATTTGGCTTCTGTACTGCAACATAATGTCTGTGATATTCATACATATTAGTGTGTATAATTAGAGATATTTCATTTTAATTGATTTACTGTATTTTGTGAGAATACCAGAGGCCTGGTGCATAAAATTTGTGCGTTGGAGGGGGTCCCTTCAGCCTTGCATGCACTCTCTTGCAGTTCAGGACACCTCTAGGAATGTCCATTTGCTGGCTTAGGCCCACTCCCTACGCCAGCAGTCAGACATACATCCCTTTTTTAGTCCAAGTGACCTCGCTCCTTACCACCTGCCTGCTCGCTGCTGCTTACCTCTCAGATCACTGCTCCTTAGCGCTGCTGTGGAGGCAGGAGAGGCTCCCATCACTGCCGCTGCACTCGCCAGCCATGAGCCCAGCTTCTGCCTGAATAGTGCTTCCCTATGGGAGCACACAGACCACCATGGGGCAGCTTGTATGTTGAGCGTCTACTCCCTGGTGGTCAGGGCACATCATATAAACCAGTCGTTCTGGTCATTCCACTGTGAAGGTTGCTTAGGCTTTTATTATATAGATCACATTTATCCACTCTATTCTTGATAGGCAATTGAGTTGATTCTAGTGTTTGATTATTAAATTAATGGTGAACATTCTTGTGTGTGCCTTTTGTCAGACATACATTTACACTAATATTCTTACTCAATATATTCCAACAAATGAGATTTCTGAATTGTAGATCCAGTGTTTGCTACATAACAGTTTCCCAAAGAGAAATATTCGAGGGCAAATGGATGGGTATGTATGACAGAAAACAAGGATGCTGCATATCCCAGATATTCCTCTTCTTTTAAGTCTTTTTCTTACTTGCTTTTGTTCAAAAATTATTTAGTAAAATATGATTCTGAGTAAGATGACTGGTTTTGTAAGTCTGATTTGACATTCTGATCATGCACAGTAATTCAAGAGTCAATTATATCTCGTAGAGTCTTAACCATGACTAAAAAGAAACATCTCTCCTTTAAATATACCCACATATATACCATATACCATACATCTTAAGGCCTTTGTGTTGTTCCAAATTTCCATCCTATAGTGTGGTTCTATCCTTGCAATTTTATTTTAACTTCAGTTTGTTTTAAAACTGTTTTTAGCTCAGCAGGCGAGGCTCAGTGGTTGAGCATTGATCCATGAACCAGGAAATCATGGTTCAACCCCTTTCAGGGCATAAGCCTTGGTTGCCCTTGGATTCCCAATAGGAGGTGTGTAGGAGGCAGTCTCTCATCATTTTGGTTTCTAACTCTCTCTCCATATCTCTTCTTCCCTCTGAAATCAATAAAAACATACTTTAAAAAAATGTTTCTATTTTCCCTTCACTTTTGCAGAATATTTTTGCTGTGTGTAAAATTCTAGGTTGTGAGTTTTTATTTTAATCTGCTTTCCAACACCTTTTCATTGTTTTGTGATATATTGTTATTCTTATAGTTTTTTCTCTAAATTTGCTTTATATGTCCTTTGTCTCTGGTTGCCTTTATTATTTTCTAACACTAGATTCCATCAGTTAGATTATACTATTGTATGGTAGAGTTTTCTTATTGTCTGTCCTTTTTGGAGTGGCTTAAATTTGTTTGATCAGCATTCTCACAGTTCGTCAACATTGGAAAATTATCAATAATTTTTTTCATATGTTTTTTTTTTCTGATCCCCTCTCTTAATTCTATCATTCTCAGATTAATTATACCTATGTTAGGCCACTTGATATTAACCCATGTATCACTGAGTCTGTTAATTCCCCTGATTATTTTCTTTTTAAAAAGTATTTTTACTTCTGTCTTGCTACTTCAACTTGGTTAATTTCTGTCTTCAAGTTAAATGATCTTTTCTCCTGCAGCATTTAATCTCCTATTCTATTCAATAGATAGATTCACTTCAGTTACTATATTTTTCATTGTACATTTCATTTCACTTGATTCGTTTTTTTTGTTTTTTTTTTTGTATTTTAAGTTTATCTCATTACACTCATGTTTCCTTTAAAATTTGAAAATATTTTATAGTAGGTATTATAGTGAATATCTCTTTTATTTCCACCATTTGTTGAACTTATAATTCTGTGGGGGTGAAATTGGGCTTGGCTACATTGAGCATCTCTTCTAATGATTTTGGCTGGGCTTACACATGCACCTGTAGTATGCACTGGTCAGCGAGGTGACACATCAATTTATTTCAGCAGTACAATTGCCTACCAAGTAGGATGATGAGGATAACTGAGCCACATGTCTATCATTAAACTGCAGGGTAACTCAGATTTCCTCACATTGAAGGGGTATGTTATGGACTACGTATTTGTGTCTCCATGAAATTCATATATTAAAACCCTAACCCCCAATGGGGTGGTATTAAGATGTGGAGACATTTTCCTAAGTTCTTTATATGTATTAGTGATTTTAGTCCCCGTAATTATAAATATACCATGGCATATTTTTCACTTATTTTAAAAATGAGGACCAAGAGAGAGAAGGCTACATAATTTGCCCAAAGGTTCTTTCTATCTATCTATCTATCTATCTATCTATCTATCTATCTATCATCTATCACCTTATTTAACGCTTGATCTATTCCATCCCTTTATTGTCAACCCAGCATTTATAGTCCTAGCATTAGTACCATCTAACACAGTCTGAAGAAGCATTTTGAAATCTTTTTTAATTGAACAAACATCTAAAAATATATTTCATGAAAAAAAAAAAAAACCCACAAACCCTCTTTTTTGCTTATTCTAATTCCAGGCTAAGCTAATAACATATTTATCAGACGTTTGATTTATCAGACGTTTGTCATTTAACCTTTTTGTCCCGAATAAATATAAGTAATATACTGTATGATTAGACAAAGCAACTTAAATTTATCTAAATAAATGCTTCACAATGTAAGACATGTTGAGCTGTAGAGAGACATATCCTTCTCTAGTGCCGGGGAGAATTATTCTACAGTCTTAATGTATATGATTTTATAATGACCTCATCTCCATAACAATAAAATTTTACCTATAGTTCCAAATTCATGTTATGCCACTTTCCTCATGATCATTAAAGATCAGTTCTATATACTTGCCAAGCTCTTTTCTGATTTAGGAATATTTCATGTGCTCTTTCTTCTCCCTACATTTCTGTTCTCCCATTCATGGCAAACATAATTACTTCCAAATCTTTAAATTTCATCTTGACAATTATCTATTCTGAGAATGAAGACTGGAAAAATAGCTCTCAATAGAGAAAAATAGTTTGTTTACTTGCAGTTCTCCTCAAAGAAAATGAATATCACAGTATGAATGCTTTCCATCAGAAAAATTTCATTTATTTCCTAATCAGATATCTGACAGCAAGTTAGAAAATAATAGAATATGAATGGAGGAAAAAAATCAGAATTCATGTAAGTTCATTAGTCCTCACCCGAGGATATTTTTCCATTGATTTCCAGGAGAGTGGAAGGGAGAGGGACAGACATAGAGAAACATCGATGTGAGAGAAACACATCAATTGGTTGCCTCCTAAATGTGCCCCAACCAGGGCTCAAGCCAACGAGGAGCCTGCAACCAAGGTATATACCCTTGACCAGAATTTAATCGGGGACCCTTTGGTTCACAGGCTGACACTCTATCTACTGAGCCAAACTGGGTAGGGCAGAATTCATGGGGATTTGATGTTCAATTAAGTTTCTTGTTTTAGTGTTTAATTAAATAGAACTACTAAAAATAAAATAAATTTAAAAGCAATTCCAATAAGTGCTTGTTAATTCAGCACATCTTGTACATTAAAAAGGAGACTCACACATTTGTCATTGACCTATGTTCAGTCTCAGATCCTCTGATGTAGAAAAAAATATGTAAGTTTGAGAGTTAAATCAATAAGGAGATGACAGAAATCAAATATTAAAATATTTGGCCTCTTTGAGATAGGCTGCTAGCATGCTCCTTCCCTCCCTCACAGAAATCAATGTACAAATACTATTGTATCTACCTCTGCTACATCTCTCTATAGTTTCTTTTAAAGAATAAGTAATAAAGGAGTTTGAGAAGGCATAGAACAGTCACTAAATAAAAGTAGTAACTAACCATGGGGCCTTGCTTAAATTTATCCCTGATAAAACTCTTCTACTTGGTGGTCCAGAACTTAGGAATTACACATGGAGGCTAATTTATGGGGGAAATGAGATGAAGAAATGATAGTTTAAAAGAATTCGGCATATGGTTCTCTCCATATCTCTTAAGTTTACTTTTTTAGAGATACTATATTTAGGCACAAGAAGTCTATATATAAGAAGTAAATTTGCTCTGAGAAAATTAACATCAGGTAGAACTATTTTGGCAATAAAAGAAACATGTTATTAAAATACAAAACAACCGAAACTGGTTTGGCTCACTGGATAGAGTGTTGGCTTGCGGACTGGAAGTTCCCAGGTTCAATTCCGGTCAAGGGCATGTACATTGGTTGTGGGCACTATCCCCAGTTGGGGCGTGCAGGAGGCGGCTGATTGATATCTCTCTCATTGATGTTTCTGATGTTTCTTCTCTCATTGATGTTTCTGATGTTTCTGACTTTCTATCCCTCTCCCTTCCTCTCTGTGAAAAACCAATAAAACATATTAAAAAAAATACAAAACAATAAAATTGGATTTTATAGAAACAATGTTCTATGAAGAAAATCAAACACAAAACAAGTAAAAATGATATTAAACAATTAGTATGAAGTCATGTAATTTTCCAACTTATTTATATAGTCATAGATAGCAGAGAAGAAATTACTTATAGAGGATGACTGAGAAGAGACATGAGGCAGTTTTCTGAGGTGGTGAAAAAGTTCTATCTTGATAAAGTGTGGATTTAAAGAGTGCTTGCATTAGTCAAAAACTGATTATTCTTATGTTCTCTATATATCAATGTATGCAAATCATATCTCAACAAAGAGTATCAAATATAAATTGGGTAAGCAACATTGATGTTGAATGCTGCAATTTTGACAGCCTCTGATTCAGAAAATTATCCATCCAGAAGGGAGGTTTGCTGAGGAAGGGCTCTATCCTTACTGGTTCTGTATTAGATGTGATGGACATTGTTCATATTTTAGTTAAGTTTGGCCAAGACTATCTCCATTTATGTATGGTTTCCTGGTGACTTGATGTTAACCTCTATTCACTCTCAAAAGTGTCTCAGCATGGAAGATAAATAATATGGTCACATTTTGCTTCCACAAGAGGAAGCAAAATGCCCATTTGACTAACAGAAATACCCTGGGCTAGATCTCAGCCAACTCAATGCAATTCGCACAACCATCTCATTTCCATTTACTAACTTCTAATTCCTGATGGTCATTATCAGAAAATACCTACAATATTTGAGAGTAGGAACCACATCTATTTTGTTCACTGTTTTATTTCTCCTGTCAGTCCTCTATTTGCAACTTTTAATGTGTATTTTCAAATCTTTATTTGAAATGAACTTTTCTGAAAAAAATCTGAACTTGACAATCAGCTAGTTACAGGAGGCTGATCAGGTTGTTTAAATTCAACCAATACAAAATGCTATTAACATCTTCACCCATGAACCAGCTTCTATGATATCTGATATTATGTCTAGTTGACAGTATATAAGAACAGCTTAACAAATGGACCCATGATGTAATGGCTTAAGAAAAATAGAAATGTATTTCTTGCTTATTTCTTGTTTCTTGGTTCCTGGTTAACAGGGAAGAGTTCTGCTACTTGCCTTCATTTAACTTAGGTTAACTTCAATATATACATTTTTCAAGATACCTTAGACATTGCCATCACAGGTAGCCATAAGTGGGAATAAGTATGGAGTGAGATACATTCTGGAAAGAAGTAGGTATGGACAGGGCAGACATTTCTCCTGCTCACTTCATATTACCTAAAACTCTGTAACATGATAAGATATAATTGCAAGAGAGGATGGATAATGTAGTCTACATGAATGACAGGAAGAAGGAAAAATATGGATTTTTATAGAGAACAGTCTGTGACACATGTGGTGATAATCTCTGAATTTTTTTAACTGAAATACAATGACACAAAACATTAATTATATGTGTACAACATATTGATTCCATATATGTGTATATTGCAAAATAATGAAGTTTGGTTACCATCTGTCACCATACAGTTATACTTATTTTTCTTGTGATGATAATTTTTAAGATTTACTTTTTTAGCAACTTTCAAATATGCAGTACAGTATCAACTCTAGTCACTATGCTGTACATTGCATTTCCAAGATCTATTTATTGTATAACTAGAGGCCTGGTGCACAAATTTGTGCATGGGTGGGATCTGGCTGGTCTACCCTGGTCAAACTCCCAGTTGAACTCCTGGTCAAAGGGATAATTTGCATATTAGCCTTTTATTATATAGGATTGTGAGTTTATACTTTTAGGAAAACATACAAGTTCATAAATAATCTCTTTATTGTTCTCCTTTTTTTCTATAGTATATTTTTTCACATCACACAATAGAATTTTAGTAAAATAAATGAAATCATGTTTCTCGGTATTTAATTTTTTTTTGGATTCCCCACTAGATTTATGATATACTCCAATTCTGCTGCTAGACTGTAAGACTCCAGGTCAGACCTCACACATGCTCCATTATACTGGCATTTATTTCCCCTATGCTTTAAACTAACCTATTTGTTTTCCAGTGTAAGGTTTTCTCCATCCATCAATTATAATTATTACTAGAGGCCCAGTGCATGAAATTTGTGTATGGGGGAGGGATTGTCCGTCATCCCAGCTTGCTCCCTCTCCAATCTGGTACCCCTAGAGGGATCTCTGACTGCCCATTTAGGCCCTACCTGGATCAGGCCTAAGTGGGCAGTCAGAAATCTTTCTCACAATCCAGGACTGCTGGCTCCCAACTGCTAACCTGCTGATCTTTCTGAATGCTCCTAACCACTTCTGCCTGCCAGCCTGATCACTCCCTAACTACACCCCTGCCAGCCTGATTGATGCTTAACTGCTCCCCTACCAGCCTCTTTGCCCCTAATGCCCTCCTTTGTGGGCCTGGTCACCACTAATTGATCTCCCCTGAGGCCTTGTCATCCCTAATAACCTCCCCTGCAGACCTGGATCCTCCCCAACTGCCCTTCCCTGAAAGCCCAGTCCATCCCAACTTCCCTCCTCTGCTGGCCTGGTGCCCCCCAACTGCCTTCCCTTGCAGGCCTGATGCCTCACAACTGCCCTCCTCTGCTGGCCTGGTCACCCCAAACTGCCCTACCTTATAGGCCTGGTCCCTCCCAACTGCCTTCCCCTGCTGGTCTTCTTGTGGTGGCCATCTTGTATCCACATGGGGGAAGTCATCTTACATGTTGGAGTGATGGTCAATCTGCATATTACTTTTATATTAGATAGAATAGAGGCCTGGTGCATGGGTGGGGGCCAGCTGTTTTGCCCTGATGGGTGTCCTAGATCAGGGTGGGTGTTCCCTTGGGGTGTGGGGTGGCCTGGGCGAGGGGCCTGTGGTGGTTTGCAGGTCAGCCACACCCCCTGGTAACCCAAGAGGAGGCCCTGGTCTCTGGGATTTATTTATCTGATACAATTGAAACTTCGTAGCCTGGAGTAGAACCAAGCCTTCTGCTCATATAGCCATTGAAACTTTGTTGCCTTAAGCTATGGTTTTCGGAAAGCTTGGCTTCATCCATCACCCAGGGCAAACTAAGCCTCCCTCCTGCTCTCTCTGTGGCCATAGCCATCTTGGTTGGGTTTATTTGCATACTCACTCTGATTGGCTGGTTGGCGTGGCTGGTGGGCATGGCTTGTTAGTGTAGCGGAGGTACAGTAAATCTGCATATTACTCTTTTATTAGATAAGATAAACGTTTCTTATGAAAGTAAGATGCTGCTCTTCATTCAGACATCCCATTCCTGCACAGGCAGAAACAAGGATGAAAGGCCCAAAGTCTTTTTCCCTGTAAGAATTTTTCCATCTATTATGGTGGGAAAACTTCCCTCTCATATGTTCATCAAATTAACTGTAAATATGGCACATTGATATGTCTAGATGGAAAAAAGTTAGACCTTTTAGCTTTTGCATTAGTAAAAGAAAGAACAAGAAGTAAATTTTTTTTGGATCACCAATTCACAGCACCTTCCAAATCCCAGATCCTTACACACATTATTTTCTACTAGTCATTCAGTATTAGATTAAATGTCACCTCTTCAGAAAGATTTTCTGCGCTGCATATTTTTGATGTGCCACTCTATACATTCTTTACCTTGCTGTGTCCCTAAGAGACTAACCTTTGTGGATTGCTTTAATTGGATTCCTTGCCCCTTGACTTTTGGTCAATGAGAGATTTTGGAAAATGACAAAAGGGTGATCTTGGGTTATTTATCTCCTATCTTTCTCCCTGCCCATCCAAAGTTGGCGTCTTCCCTAATGTCCTTCAAATCCACTCTGTCACTCATCTCTTACAGCTACGTTATCTGAAGTTCTCTGACTTTTCCCTATATGTGGCTCTTTCTATTTAGGGGTAGTAATGGTTCCTTAGTTCTTGGCCCGTACTCAGTCATGTTAATTTTTCTTATCCCTGTCGACATCTTTCTTTAGTCAATGGTCTTATTTGAGTGGACCATTTATTTCTGTCCCTAGTAGCATACGCTTTAAGCTACCACATCTAAAGTAGGTCTCCAGTAGGTTTCAGGTTCATCACCCTATTTTAATTACTTGCATAGTACCCACTATCTGACATTTTAATTATATATATATATATATATATATATATATATATATATATATATATATATACTGTTTACTTCCCCCTACTAAAAAGAAGGCTCCTTGAGAGTAGGTACCATATCTATTTTGTTCAGTTTTATTTGCAATACCTATAATACTGCCACATATTATGTGTTCAAGATTTGTTGAGGGAATAGAAAGTGTTGCCCATAGTGACTATTTCTCCAATTACCCAAGCCTTCCCATTCTGAACTCACCTTCATGGCCCTAATAATTTCACAAATAGCACCTCTAAACCAAGTGTATCTGTAGTTGAAACTCAGCCCTCCTGGGAGGCTAAATTCTTTCTTATCCAAACATTTAATGATGACTTCTGATTTCTATTTAAATCCTTTGGGTGAAAACTTCTGAATTAATTCCTTTGGTCTTTACTGTCATCAGACTTATCTTTGGCCATGTAAACTATCATCAAGCAGTGAGTCTACTTCAGGAAGAAAGGAAAAGCCATGTATCATTAATGTGATTAGAAGTGATGCCAAGTGTATCTGTACCTTTGCTTCTTAGTTTTGGAAAAAACAGATAGATGTTTTTTATTCTCAGAATATTCATGCTGCATGGAAAAAAATGACATATCTGGATGTGGGGTTGTGGGGACAAGAAGAGATAAACCAAAGAACTTATATAATTATATGCATAGTACGTGGACATGGGTAGTACAGTAGGGAAGACCTGGGGGTGGGGGTAGGGACTGAGAGAAGGGGAGAGGGGGCTTGGGAGATATCTGTAATATTACCAACAATAAAAAAAATATTTCTAAAAAGATACAAATATAAAATTAAATAGACTTAAATAAAAAACAATTATTCATGCTAATATGGCATTATATGTGGCACAGTTCCAAATACAATGTAAAGCAGTTTTCCTCACATGTTCAGGAATCAATTAAATATTCCATCACATCCATCACACTTCTAGAAGCATTAATTGAATCATTTTCTGCTCAGAGAAGTTTCTTAATAACTATCTCTCATTGGAATGTATCAGACCCAGAAATTAAGGTTGCAGACAGAGTAAACTATAATCTGAACAGTGAATATGAAAAACATTAAAAAAGCAAATTTTCAGAGTTTAGGATTCAGAATGTGTTTATCCGTTGGAAAAGACATAAACAAAATTCAAGCTGACATAGTTATAATGTTTGAGATAATTACACCTTAGTTTAAATCTGGCATATGAAGACTTATATGCCATGTCATATTGTTATATTTTATTACTGCATGTTTTGGGCGGAATGTTTTTCTTCCTATACTGTGAATATGAAATGAAATCTTAAAGTTAAATTACTAGTATATACATGTATAAAATAATTAACTATACATTTATATTAATTTGTAGTTATTTTTATACTAATATACCATATACACAATAATTTTACAGGGTATCCCAAAAATGTATGCACACTTTTTAAAAATATATTTTATTGATTTTTTTTACAGAGAGGAAGGGAGAGGGATAGAGAGTTAGAAATATCAATGTTAGAGAAACATCAATCAGCTGCCTCCTGAACATCCTCTACTGGGGATGTGCCCACAACCAAGGTACATGCCCTTGATCATAATCAAACATGGGACCCTTCAGTCTGAACTAAACAAGTTAGGACTGTATGAACACTTTGAATAGTTATTAATTTCAATGGGTTAAATCTGAAAAGAAAGACACATCAATTGAGCTATCAGCTATTAAAGCATATATACATT
The DNA here is from genome assembly GCA_004026805.1 of Lasiurus borealis. NCBI lineage: Eukaryota > Metazoa > Chordata > Mammalia > Chiroptera > Vespertilionidae > Lasiurus > Lasiurus borealis. Next base: position 108,393 of record PVJN01002008.1, read on the forward strand.
TTTTGGACACTCTGTATAGTATAATCTAATATAATAATATAATTATATTATGCAAAATATAATAATAATATGATCTTATAATGCAAAATAAATTTATTATATGTTATCTAACATATAATAATATCATAGTGTATAATATTATATATATATGTATATATATATATTTTATTTATTTATATATATCTTTAAGACAATGAATCAGAGGATAAAAAAAATAATGGCAGCAGAATAGACAGACATGTCCTGATCCTTGTCCCTGAGCAGACAGAGAGACAGCTGAGGGTCACATTGGGAGCATTTCTTGTTGAGTTAAAGGACAGTTATACTCTAGGAGAAGGTGGGGGACTGCTGGATGGGACTTCCTTGACTAGGCAGCCACCACTGCTGCTGGGTTTATTCTACCAGAGCCATTAGCTCAGACGCAAAGACTGCACCATCTTGAAGGGGAAAGTGGACATTTACAGAAGCCTGAAAAGCTACAGCTGCAGTACCCACTGAGCAGCTGCAAACCCCTGAACACTGGTATCCAATTGGTGAAAACACTCAGATTCAGAGAAGCTCTACACACCACATGGAAATGTCAGATTTTGCCTGGAATAAGGAGAGAGAGTATTACATAACCACATACCCAGAGAAAACAGACTACGGGGAGACAAAGAAACAGCCTGCATATGAAAGAAAGGCAGGCGTCACCAGAAAAGGCAGTAAATGAAATGGAGGCAAGCAACCTCCCAGAGAAAAAATTCAGAGAAATGGTCGTAAGTTGGCTGAAAAGAATGGAAGATAAATTTGACAATATAAATAAGAACCAAAAGGAAATGAAGAAGAACCAAAAACAAATGGAAAATTACATCACTGCTGTAAAGAACTCAATACAAAGAATCAAAAGTAGACTAGAAGAATCAGAGGGCCGCATAAGTGAGCTGGAAGACAAGGTAGGAAAAAATACCCAAGTACAGCAGCTTCTAGAAAAAAATAAATAAAAAGCAAGAGGAGAGCCTAAGGGAACTTTGGGACAACTCGAAATAAAACAACATCCGCATAATAAGGATCCCAGAAGGAGAGAAAATATAGCAAGGAATAAAAAAACCTGTTTGACGAAATAATGAAAGAAAACTTCCCTGATATAGGGAAGAAAAAATCCACACAAATCCAAGATTACAGAATTGCAAGCAAAATGAACCCCAAAAGACTGACACCAATGCATATTATAATTAAATTAGCAAACAACAACAACAAAGTAAGAATCTTAAAAGCAGCTAGACAGAGACAGAAAGTTACCTACAAAGGAACCCCCATCAGACTAATGACTGATTATTCAACAGAAACTCATCAGGCCAGAAGGGAATGGAATGAAATATACAAAGTCATGCCGAAGAAGGGTCTGAATCCAAGTATACTGTAGCAAACAAAATTGAAAGTGAAATTAGGAATAAGAAATTTATTACCACCGAACCAGCAATACCTGAAGTGGTAAAGGGTCTGCTGTAAAAAAAAAAAAAAACAAAACATAATAATAAAGTAAGATAAAAAAAATAATATAAAAAAAAGAAAGAAAAAAGTAAAAAACAAATAGGAAGTGAGGAAGGAACACAGGGGTGAAGAATAAGAATGGCGACAAATAAGTAACTATCACTGAAACCGGTTTGGCTCAATGGATAGAGAGTCGGCCTGTGGACTGAAAGGTCTCAGGTTCAATTCCAGTCAGGGGCACATATCCTGATTATGGGCACATCCCCAACAGGGGGCATCTAGGAGAGGGCTGATTGATGTCTTTCTCTTGTGGATGTTTCTAACTCTCTATCCATTTCCCTTCCTCTCTGTAAAAAATCAATAAAATATATTTAAAAAATAAGTACCTATCAATAATAAGTTTAAATGTAAATGGATTAAATGTTCCAATCAAAAGACATAGGGTAATGAGTTGGATAAGAAAACACCCATACATCTGCTGTCTACAAGAAACCCACCTCAGAAAAAAAGAGGCACACAGACTGAGGATGAAGGGATGGAAAAGGGTTTTTCAGGCAAATGGAAATGAAAAAAAAAGCTGGGGTATCAATACTCATATCTGACAAATTAGATCTCAAAATGAAGGACATAACTAGAGATAAGGAAGGCCACAAATCAAAACAACAATGTGATTCCATCTCACTCCTATCAGAATGGCAATCATCAACAAATCAACAAATGACAAGTGTTGGTGAGGATGCTGAGAAAAAGTAACCCTCATGCACTGCTGGTGGGAATGCAAACTGGTGCAGCCACTATGGGGAACAGTATGGAGCTTCCTCAAAGAACTAAAAATGTAACTCTCATTTGACCCAGCAATCCCACTTCTAAGAATATAACCTAAGAAACTAGAAAAACCTATCAGAAAGTATACAATGGAATACAATGTTGCCGTAAAAAGAAGGAATTCTTACCATTTGCAGCAACCTGGATGGAACTGGAGAGCCTTATGCTAAGTGAAATAAGCCACTCAATGGAAGAAAAATACCACATGATCTTACTCATTTATGGATAATAAAGAACATCATAAACTGATGAACAAAAAGATAGATGCAGAGGCAGTAAAGCATCAGATTGTCAAATTACAGTGGGAGGTTAGGGAAAGGTGGGGTAGATAAGAGATCAACCGAAGAACTTGTATGCATGCTTATAAACATAACCAATGGACACAAGACACTGGGGGGGAGGGTGGTTAGAGCATGCATGGGAGTGGGGAGGGAAATGGGAAGATATGTACACATGTAATACATAAGTAAAAATAAACAAACAAACAAACAAATAAATAAATAAAATAAAAAATAAAGAAAATGAATCAGAAACAGTTAGGTAGGATTGGGATTTTTTTTCTAATGTGATGGGGAAGAAAATGCATGGAAGGGCTCAGTATTAGAGGATCAGACTCAGCTTGAACTTTTTGAAAAAACTGGCAAGAAATTATATGTGAAGGTATGTTTGTAATCATAAGGTAATGGACATTTAAGAGAGTCTCAATAACGCCCCCCCCCCAGGTTTATGTTAAAAATTGTAAGTAGCTTCTGAGAAAAGGCAACAAGGATAAAGATGAGTAATTTTTATAAAGTACTTAAAGACTTTCACCCATCTGATCAGCTTATTTACAGCTTCCTGTTTCTCATTCTGTTTAACTTCTCTCCTCCACAATGTATATCACTTTTCAAGGGAGCAATCATCATTTACACAAAGGCAGGCAGGGGACTGATGTGTTGCCCTGCTTACCTGGTGCTACCCTGCAACTTCCAGAGAGGTACTCACTGACTCTTGTCCCACAATAATTCAAACATGAGATTAAAAATAAGATTACAGGAAAGTACTCCTAAGGAAATGAAGAGGAAAATGAGAGAAAATAAAGCAAGAGCCTCATGTTCCTAAATCCATTTTTAAACTAGGTACCTCTACTGTATGTATATTTACAGCTTAAAATATATTACATTTGCAAGTAAATGGTTAGTTTCAAAAGGACTGAACAATTCCATTCAACTTAAAATGAAGATGGGGTCATTCTATTTTTGAAGGGTAAAAAGAGTCAAATATATGACGATGGCAGAAGATTTGACTTTGTTGGGGAGGGAGGTTAACACACACAGTGAAATATACAGATAATGCATCATAGAATTGCACATTTGAAACCTATATAATTCTCTTAACTAATGTCATTTTAATAAATTTAATTAAAAAGTGTTCACCTCTGTTTTACTTATTGTTTTTCTTTGTGTGTTTCTCTGCTTTGCTGGTGCCATAAACTTATAAATTAGATGCATAAGGAATTCCAAGGTTCACTGTGTTCATACTACATAGCTTTGCAAAAGGTCAGTGTTATTGACCAATTAAAGAATATTTTAGCCGAAACCGGTTTGGATCAGTGTATAGAGCGTCAGCCTTTGGACTGAAGGGCCCCAGGTTCAATTCCAATCAAAGGCACATACCTTGGTTGTGAGCACATCCCAGTGAGGGGTGTGCAGGAGGCAGCTGATCGATATTTCTCTCTCATTGATGTTTCTATCTCTCTCCATTCCTCTCTATAAAAAAACAATAAAATATATTCTTCAAAAAAGAATTTTTTATACTTTTTGCAGTTTGGGGCAGCTCATCATATCTCCCTCTTCTTCCTGATTTATTCCTAGACAAGACCTTGGAATTTTCAAGTGTAAATATAGTGTGTTGCAAATAGAAGGCACATATTAAGCCAATTGCTCATAGGCAGTGCCACATTTCCTGGAGTACAAAGTTCAGAAGGGATAAATAACTCTGCTATAAGCAGAAACCATTACGTACTTTAAGTCAATAAAGAAATGGAGACCAAAGAATAACAGAGGTTTACAGTATCATTAAGCAGGTAAATAACTCCATGTAGAAGAACCAATGAATAGAATAGAAGACACAGTAGATGTTTCTTCCCAAATTTCTCATAAGAAGCTTCTATTTTACAGAATAATGTGGGAACTCAAAAACCATAAGAAAATATTTTCTATTACATAACTTTTTAAAATTGAGTTTATTGGGTTGACATTGGTTAATAAAATTATATTGGTTTCATGTGTACAATTCTGTAATACATCCTCTGTATATCTCATTGTGTGTTCACCTCCCCAAGTCAACTCTCTTTTGATTTCCATTTATCCCCCCTTTAATCTCTTCTACCTTCCACCACCCTTCTTCCCCTCAGGTAATCATCATACCATTGTCTGTGTCTATGAGGTTTTTTTATTTTATTTTCTTTTCTTAATCACTTCACTTTTTTCACCCAGTCCCCCAATACCCTTCCACTCTCATAGTTTTCAATCTGTTCTCTGTATCTATAAGTCTGTTTCTATTTTGTTTGTTAGCTGATTTTGTTTATTAGATCCCACATAAGTAAAATCATTAGTACTTGTCTTTCTCTGACTAATTTTACTATGTAAGTCCATTCACACTGTTACGAAGGGTAAGATTTACTTCTGTTTTATAACTGAGTTGCATTACATTGTGTACCACAGCTTTTTTTATCCACTCTACTGATGGACACTTGGGCTACTTCCAAATCTTGGCTATTGTAAATAATACTGCAATGAACATAGTGGTGCATATGTTCTTTTAAATTAGTCTTTTGGTTTTCTTTAGATATATTCCCAGAAGTGGAGTCATAGGGTCATGATTTGAAAATAGTTTTGGACATGTTAAATAGAAAATTACCACAACAGAATAATCTACCAAAATTATATATTACTTATAATCTATTGTGTGCATATATTGTATATGTACTTTAAAAAGTAATTTTAATACAAACCAATACTTTATATGCTAAAACAATAAGAATAATCCATCACCCAATCTATCTATTTTTACATTTCAAAAAGTATACTTCCTAATTGGTACCCTATATATCTATTTAGTCAATAATTTATCTGCTAGGTTTGAGTGGATTTATTTTTCCTTCAGAAAGTATGCTTTGCTAAACTACAGAGTTATAAGTGAGAGCAGTTACTAAGCCATAAGTCCACCATATCTGACAAAATACAATTGTATCACCTACTTTGCTAGGTCAGTTTTCTCTAACCTAACATAGCCCATTCCAGGGATGATGTATTGCTTTTGTTTTGTTTTGTTTTATTTTGTTTTGTTTTGTTTTGTCTTTAGATCAGACAGCTCTCACAGAGTAACAGAGGACAAGAGGCTATCTTGCGTATTCTCTTGTACCACAATTCCAGAAAAATTGCACAGTCCTCCCTCATTGTCTAATTTTAAGCTTTCAGAAAATGGCACAGAAATAGGAATCTGAGCCCTTGAGTCTAATACTTCCAGCAACAGCCAAATGCAAATGTAGATTTTCTATATCAGGGCATTGAAACTCTGGAGGAGTTACCTCTGCCAGAGAAGAACGTGAATATCCTGATACTCCATCTTCCAGCAGCAGCAAGAGCTAGTTTTCAAGTTATTCATAAATAGTTCTTCAATGAAAGAATCAGATATCAGATGATATTCATTCAGATACAGAAAGATAAATGTCACCAAAATAAGCAGAATATTCCTGCAGAACTTTACAGGATATTTGGTTTCTAACAGATCTTATAGGTAAACTACACTTTTAAACATATAAATAACTGCACAGAGGTTGGACAGGCACCATAGAATTGAAGATGAGGAACAGTTTGGATTCTGGATTCAGACTGTCTGGGTATGCATCCCAGCTCCAGTATTTATTAACCACATGACTTTTGGCAATATACCTAGATTTTCTTTGCCCACTCTCTCTTTACTGTAAAATTAATGTCATATAAACTGTACTAATTAGAAAAAATGGTGAATAGAATCACTCGACTGGATATTTAAACTTTTTGTTTCTCTATCTCTATCACCAAATATAGTCCTATACTCAATAAGTACCTGTTACATGAATGGCTGAAGAAATTAAAAGAATCCAGTTAAGATTCTTAGAGTCAATACAAACAAGAAAAAAAAAGGTGATAAAATCAAACTTGAAATAAAATGTTAATAAATTTTATTGAATGAGTTAGAAAAGTAGCTAGAGTAGATAATGTTTTATGCTTTATGAATAAATCAAACAATATAATATATATTGAAAAATCAACATACATAAGAAAAGCAGTGGATGAACCAACATTAAGGCTAGTATAAAGGTTAAAAGGCAGCCCAGCCAGCATGGCTCAGTGGTTGAGTGTTGATTCCCAATCAGGGTACATGCCCCAGTTGCAAGCTCAATCCCCATGTGGGGTATATAAGAACAAAGTAGCTGAGTAATGATTCTCTCTCATCATTGATATTTCTATTTCTCTGTCCCTCTTCCTGTCTCACTGAAATCAATAAAAAGATATATGAATATAGGAGATGTAGCACATAGATATGTATATATAATAGAATATTCCTTGGCCATAAAAAAGAATGAAATCTTACCATTCGCAACAACATGGATGGACACAGAGAGTAATCTACTAAGTGAAGTAAGTCAGAGAGAAAGACAAATATCATACAATTTTATTTACATGTGGAATCTAAAATAAACAAAATAAATTAACAAACAAAACAGATCATAGATACAAATTGATGGTTACCAGATAGAAGGGGGAATGGGGTGCTGGGTGGAAAAGTTAAAGATATTAAGAGATACAGATTGGCAGTTACAAAATAGTGATATAAAGTACAGCTTAAGGGACATAGTCAATAATATTGTAATAACTATATAGTGTCAGGTGGGTACAAAACTTATCAAGAAATCATTTAATAAGTTGTATAAATATCTAAACACTATGCTATATGCCTGAAATTAATATAATATTGAATGTCAACTGTAATTGAAAAATAAAAGTCTAATATGATATATTTTAAATTGCCAATATTTATACTACTTTGGAAATTAAGGCCATTCTGCACATTTAAAAACCATCCTATATAATAAAAGCTGAATTTGAAAGTTGTTCAACCAGGAGGTCTACCACTTGCTATGACATGCACTGACCACCAGGATCAGTGCAGACTATGGTGAACCCCAGCAACTATGGTGTTGCAGGTGAGCTGGTGGTGCCAGGCCAAGGCAGGTGGGAACAGGAGCCCGATTGCCCAGCTAATGGCTCCACAGATGTCAACTAATGGTGATGGTGGAGGGAGGGCCACTGCCCAGCTCCCAGGTGCTGAGGGAGCCAGGTGGGGGCCCAGCCCCAACCAATTTTCCTGCAGGTGGGATGGTGAAGCAGGTGAGGGGACAGCAGCAGGCTATGGCAGGGTGTGAGGTGGGGCTGTGGGGCTGCAAGGCTGGGGGCATAAGATAGGACCCAATCCCCACAGGCTACCTTAAGGTACCCCACCCCTGCAGGAATTCATGCACTGGGTCTCTGGTGATAAAATATTTGGATTTAAGCTTTAATATGCACAAGGGAACATGTTTTATAAGTGTTAAAATCAAAATAATTAAATTATTTTATTAAGCACAAAATATAATCTTTGGAAGACTACTGATAAAATGTACTAGAATGAAATCTTGGATGGATGTGGTCCCTAGGCCTGGCCAGTGATCAAAGTGTGAGCATCTGGCACAGAAGGACAGGTCCCAGCTGACTGTGGAGCCTTGGACAGCACCTGGGCCCCAGGCCCTTGTGCGCCCCCCTTTGTCTGAGTCATTGGACCCCCACCTGGCTCCCTCAGCACCTGGGAGCCAGGCAGTGGCCCCATCCCTTACCGCCATCATTGGTCACTGTCTGCGGGGTGATCAGCAGGGCAATTGGGCCCTGTTCACACCCATCTTGGCCTGGTGCTGCCTGCTCATCTGCTTCACCATCTTGCCACGATCCTGCTCTCTTCGGGCCCATCATGACCCTGCTTCCTGCTTTAGTGCCACATTGCCAATGCCCTTCATGTTCTATGCCACTTCCTAGTGGTCAGTGCACATCATAGCAAGCGGTTGAACTCATGGTGAAAGGGATAGTTTGCATTTTAGGCTTTTATTATATAGGATTACCAAAGCAGCTGGACATGAACAGGAAATACATTTTTTATTGTGTTACATGTATACATATCTCCCCATTGCCCCCCTCTCTGCCAGGCATACCTCAACCCCCCAGTGTCTATGTTCATTGGTTATGTTTATATGTATAGATACAAGTCCTTTGATTGATCTCTTATTTACCCCACCTCTCTTTAATCTTCGTGCTATAACTTCACAGTCTGTTTGATGCTTACTGCCTCTGTATCTATCCTTTTGTTCATCAGTTTACAATGTTATTTATTATCCACAAATGAGTGAGATCATGTGGTGCTTCTCCTTCAGTGACTGGCTTATTTCACTAAGCATTAGGCTCTAGGAAATACAATTTTGCCATGAAGAGGAAAAAGAAGAACATAGTGTATGACAAATGGAGTGATAGTGGATGATGAAGGAAGGACTTTTATTTTAGTAAAATGAGTCATACTGTGGTTTAGATTGTGAGTAAAAAAGGCGTGGAAGGTGACTAGGGCTGCAAAGATTTAAAGACTATTAGACACTTAAGAAATTGCAAAGGTCAAAACAATGAAACAGCAATGACACCAATGTCTCTTATATACTGTGCCATTTTCCCATGTGGTTTTTACGATGAATTAACCCTGTTTTACACCTGGCACACTGCCTGCTTCATGAGGTACACAGTATAGAGTGAAAAGATAGTTGAATGGCTTCAGCTAAAGATAGGATTTTGTAGGAGGCATATTTTGTAGGAGCATGTTTTGTGTGATGGAAGGGTCTCCAAAGAGCCTTAAAAACAGTGGTTCCCAAACATTTTTGGCCATGCTCTACTTAAACATCTCTAAAATCCTGATACCCTCTCTGTGACATATAATTCTTATTATTCAAATAGTAAAGTATTCATGTGGAAGAAGTTTAAATGGCTATTAACTTGGTCCAAACAAGTTTCCAAGGAACATGGCATCCATGAAAGATAAAAATAAAAGAACAAAAGGATAGTTGAAGTACTGAGAAAAAATCACTAAGAAATTGTCTTAAAAAAATAATATGAAGTAGTATGAAAAAATAGCAAAGTTTCAAAACATATAACAGAGAATGGAAATGTATAAATATGTCTCAATATATATTTATATACTATATATAAGGCCCCTATGGCCAAAAGAAATACAAAAAAAAATCCACTCTTAATAACTCATTTTCAAATCCCCCCCCCCTTAAAAATCAAATAGCCCCCTTGCAGGGTGTGTACCTCACATTGGAAATCACTGCTTTAAACAAAGTTTTAATTCTTGGGTTTTAGTTACTTCACAACATATTGGTAAAACTGTCATGGTTTAAGAATCCATAAAAGAGACTCTGATCTTTTATGTCTCTGATCCCAGTCAGTGAAATGAAAAAAAACGAACAATGGACAGAAAATCAACATTGCTCAGCACCTAATATATGCCAAACACTAGGCAAAGGGTTTAGGGTTCATCATCTTATTTAATTCACAATTAAACTCAAGAAGTAAATAACATTATTGTCCTTTGTTTTGGTGAAAGTGAGAAGACTGAGTTTCGCTATGATTTAGTAAATTACCCATTGCCACATAGGTATATAAAACAGTATTGGGTCTTAACCTTAGAATTCTTTTTACCCTCATCATCACAACAATCCTATACAATTGCAAATATAATCTAACCCTGTCAGAATAAACTATTCATTAAGTGACATGGGTACAGCACTGTGAAAAATGCAGACATACATGAATTACAATGTCTTCATTAAGGCTTTGTTATCTGGGCTATAGAGCAGGCAGCTGTTAAGTATAGTGCAATTAATGATGGTAGTTTCTTTCCTCTCTTAAGTATTCAGGATTTAAAATAACTACTGCAAAGTAATAAAGGAAAAGGAACATTGTATTCCTCACTTGATTAAGAGAAAGACATTGCATTATTTTAGTTGCTGTCAGTTAAACAGAAATGAAGCCATGATATTTAAATCTGCAAAATCACATTCTTTATTGGAAGACTGGCTTACTTATTTTATTCTTATCTCTGTCATACTTTAATTGATACATAACAAAATTTAAATATATCTGTGGGATGCAGGGAAGTGAGCTTTGAGTTAATTGTAGAAATGAAATATTTTTCTCATTGAGTCTCTTTTGTAATATACTTGATGGCAAGTAGAATACTTTATTGACTTCATGGATGCATACAGAGTAAAACCAATAATTGAAATGCTCATTCACAGAACCAACTTATTTATATTCAGTGCTAGCTTTCAAGCTTAACATTCATTAAATTGAAAACAATACATAAGCGTATTACAGAAGGATTCACAACATGATTCAAAAATTACCGTGGGATTAGGTAGTCATATTGAGAGGTTTTCAGATAAAATTGGGAGATGATTATTTTGATGCTAAATTTTATACTGTAATCACGTGAGATGTGAAGTATTATCACAAAATTCCTCGAATAGTAAATACGTATATTCTGGAGGCTTCCACAAAGCAAGTCCAATGTACTTTCTAAAGTAGTGATATTTATTTATTTATTTATTTATTTATTACTTATTTACTTATTTAATATGTTTTTATGGATTTCAGAGAGGAAGGGAGAGGGAGAGAAATATAAATGTGAGAGAGAATCATTGATCAGCACACACCCTACTGAGAACTGAGCCTGTAACCTGGGCACATGCCCTTAACCTTGTATCAAACGTGGGATGCTTCAATTAGTAGGCTGAAGCTCTATCCACTGAGCCAAACCAGCTAGAACTAAAGTGTTGATTATTGGTACATACTTATATTAGTATTTTAAACTCAAAATAGAGTCGAATAATTATTGTCCTATATAAAACATACTTCTGTTGAATGTTTATAAAGAGACAATAATTGAATGGTTTAATAGGATAAAGACTCTAATAATATCAACATTAAAAATCTGTATGTATAATATTTATGTATATATATGTGTGTATGTATGTATAATATTTATGTATATATATGTATATATGTATACATATATATATATGTATATATATATATATATATATATATATATAGAGAGAGAGAGAGAGAGAGAGAGAGAGAGAGAGAACATGCAAATTAGGCCAGGATGCTGTAATGGGTCACAACCAGACAGGAGGAGGTTGCCAGTGCAGTTGAGGCCCTGAACGTAGATGGAGACAGAGACAGCCCCTGGAGCTGAAGCAGACATGGACAGGGACACGGGGGCCGGCCTGCAGCCTCCCCAGGATGGGAGAGGAAAGGGCAAGACAGCCCACAGCCACCTGGCCAATCTCAGGCCCTGACAGCAAAGGGCAGGCCCACCTGCAGCCTCTGTGGCCAAGCACAGGCCCAGAGTAAAATGTTGACAGCAAGTCCTTTTAGTATAATTGGGGCATTAGAGGCCCACAGAATGATAATTTCCTTTTCTATGAAACGCATAACTCTGACACACTATTTACAATTAAATAAGTTCCATATATTTATTCATTTTACAGCCCTGGAAAGTTACATATAATGATCAGCAAAGTGAGAAGATGAAAACGAATTTTAGGCTTCTAAAGATGTAACTAATTTCTGTCTAGAAGACAAACCAATTCAAAAAGTGATGGTTTTATTGTACTATAGGACATTAGCCAGATTGTATTTTATTTAGCAGTTTTACCTTAGGCTTTCGTCTTTGGCACTCTCCTTTGAAAAGGATTATAATCCTGCCAGGCCCCTTCACTGAGTTAAACAGAACTTTTGCATCTGTTATTATGTATTTGAATAAGAATTATGTGTTTAACACATGCAAAATTTTGTTTTGACACAATAAAACAAAAGATCATTTGATTCTCCCCTGGAACACAGAAAACCACAAACTTGAATCATTGGTGTGGCTTAGACTAATTTTCCAAATATTGTTAATAAAATTCATGTAGGGAACTTCACAGAGCCAAGAATTCTCTCTTTCACGCCTACATATTCAGCATCTCCAAGGAGGAGGCCTGTTATTCTGTGTTTGTTTTGTTTTGTTTTTAATACTCACCAGAAGATTTTTTTTCACTGCTTTTTAGAGAGAGTGGACTAGACAGAGAGTGAGAGAGGGAGAGAGAGAAGGTCCTCTCGTGTTCGAGGGCAGGCCTTCACCAGCAGTCCCGCCTCTGGGCATGAGCTGCAGAGGAAACACCTTTTCTGACCTCTCATTGGCTAAGCTCCTTGTGCTAAGCTACTGGCAGTGTTCTTGATAACTTGCATAATAAGAATCCAAGAAGGTGATCTAGGGTTTTTCTACCTTCCTCCTGGAAGAAAAAACAAAGGTCCACTGCTGAAGGGGCTAAGAAACGTCATATCTTGCTCTAGCTGGTTTGGCTCAGTGGGTAGAGCCTCGGCCTGTGGACTACAGAGTCTGGGTTTGATTCTGGTCAAGGGCATGTACCTAGGTTGCAGGATCCTCCCTGGCCAGGACCCAGGTCAGTGCTTATGCAGGAGGCAACCAATCATAGTGTCCTCTCACATTAATGTTTCTCCCTGTCTTTCCGTCTCTCTTCCATGCTCTCTAAAAATCAATGAAAAAATATTCTCAGGAGAGGAAAGAAAGAAAGAAAGAAAGAAAGAAAGAAAGAAAGAAAGAAAGAAAGAAAGAAAGAAAGAAAGAAAGAAAGAAAGAAAGAAAGAAAGAAAGAAAGAAAGAAGAAAAGAAAGAAAGAGATGGAAAGAAAGAAAGAGGAAGGAAGGAAGGAAGGAAGGAAGGAAGGAAGGAAGGAAGGAAGGAAGGAAGGAAGGTCATATTCTATGAAGGAGACACCTTGAAAATGCCTAAAGAAAGTTGTCATTTCTCTCATGGTGAAAGGACCAGAGTCCATATTGATGAAAACACCTTGGCGGCTGTGGCAGTTGACAGTGGCAACAACAGCAAGGTGATGGGGGCCGTACTTTCCCCTGATCAGCCAGGTTGCCTCCTGCAGAGGGAATCCTACTGACATCTTAGGCACAGGGGTATCAGGCCTAAGCCATCAGTAGGACATCCCCTGAGGGCTCCGGACTGTGAGAGAAGGCAGGGAGGGCTGAGGGACCCCCCCCCCTCTAATGCATGAATTTCATGCACTGGGCCTCTAATTTTTAAATAAAAAGAAATTCTAATAAAAGATTGTTTTGTCAACAATGTTGAGAGCAGGCTTGTAATCTTGGCAAGAATATTTTAAATTGTCATGGAAAGAAAAGTATTTAAAGTGGATGGGAGTTTTCGAGAGCCATGCTAAAGAAGACCAACTATGGGAAGTCAGTGGAAAACCAACATTATGGGAGGTTGTCCAATGGACAGTGTGGTTTTTATTGTCCCTGGATGAAAATTAAATTTACCTCATCTATAGTATAGTTGGTTGTGATTAAAGAAAAAAACCCCTTACTAATGAGTCCATACGAATAGTAAGGGACATAGATGATTGGTGTTATTACATAATGGCAACTGAAAGCTGCTGAGTCCATACTCAAACCAGATGGAATCCAAAATGAATAAAATAATAGCTTCCAGGCACCTCTGTAGTTCCTGAGAATTTGTGATTGTGAAAATATGTTGCTTCTGTTGGAAAGGAATGAAAAGAAACGAATTATACTGATGTATTATGTGGTATTACATTAACATCTTTGATATTGTTATATAGTGTAATAAAGGATCTGTACATTCATCAATAGAATTAAATAAAAACCAGACTTATATAGACCTGGAACCAGTAAACGGCAGCCTTTTGACCAAATTTGGCTTGTGATGTGTTTTATAAACCCTATAAGCTACATATAATTTTAACATTTTAATGTGTTGTAAACAAAGAGGAATATTTGACAGAGACCTTGCCCTGCAAGGTTTTAAAATGTCACTATCTGGCTGTGCTGGGCTAAATAATCCCCACACCCACCCCATGTCCATGTCCTAGTCTCCAGAACCAGAGAGTGTGACCTCAGATGGCAAAAGGTACTTTGCAGATGTGATTGACTTTAAGATCTTAACATGGAGAAATTATCTGTGATTATTCAGATAGGTGACATATAATCACACGGTTCATGTGAGGGAGAGGCAGGAGATAAGATAAAGTAAGAGATGTGAGAATGAAAGTAAGATAATGTAGTAATCCTGAGTCAAACAAGCAGGTGGCTTCTAAAAGCCGAAAAAGAAAAAAAAAAAAAAAGAATTCTACCCTCAGTGTCTCCAGCAGAAACCAGCCCTGATGACACCTTGACTTTCAGTGTAAGGATCAGTTCAAACTTTTGACTTCCAGGACTGCAGGAGAAAAAATATTGTGTTGTTCTAAGCCACTAACTTCGTGGTAATATTTTATAGCAGCAACAAGAAACCTAATATAAAAGCCATTTACAGAAATAGTTAAATGATTCCTGAGGTAAATGGTGATTCTCAGGAGAGAAAATATTTGGGGAGGCTGATTTAAATCCTCAAATGATATAATGCCTCTGGAAACCGATTTCTCAGAAAAAAAAATATTTAAATTTGGCCTTAGAAAAAAATACACACTCAGTTAAATGCCTACATCATCACATAAAACATTTTCAAATCATTACAGGTTATCAGAGGAAAAAAGGCAATTCTGCAGGTATAAGAATAACAAAAGACCTGTAGTGGACATAGTCAAGAGTAATAAACTTTGTACAGAAAAATCCTACTTACTATCCAATTGCTCAGTTTATAGTATTCTTTGGGATTTTATTGCTCATGTTTTGTGTGTGTGTGTGTTTTATAAAGTACTACAGAAATGTTGAAAACTAATAATGAGAAATATGCTGCAAGGAGATGTTGACCAAATTGGGAAAGTGAATATGAAAAAAAGTTGTTAAGAAGCCTGTTTGCAATCCATTTTCTCCTTTTACACTAGAGTGGTTCTGGTATATAAACAACCAACCAACCTGAATTATTTCAAGTGGAACATGGGTTCTTCCAAATATTGGTGCCATAAAGAAAAACAAAAATGTGATAAAATCACAAATGTACAACTAACTACACTTCTGTACCTAACAGCTAGCCATGTTTAACATGTTTCTGAGGAAGCAGGAACTTACTTTGTGTACAAGTCCCTTTTCACCACAAAACTGAATTTAAAAGCAACAACAACAACAAAAAACAACAAGGTCAGGATTTTCTAAACCAGTAACCACATAGAAAAACTGTACATTGTTGTCCATTAATTTGAAAAGCAAAGTCACTAGGATGGTATAAAAGATATAACCAGTGCCTTTTATCTTTCGGATGATGAACACATTTTCTTTAAGATTGAGAAAAGGGAGATGAGTGTGACAG
Organism: Lasiurus borealis; assembly: GCA_004026805.1. Classification (NCBI taxonomy): domain Eukaryota; kingdom Metazoa; phylum Chordata; class Mammalia; order Chiroptera; family Vespertilionidae; genus Lasiurus; species Lasiurus borealis. The sequence goes on from PVJN01002008.1 coordinate 124,137, forward strand.
GTGTTTCACTGGTCTTTGTTGAAAATGCATCATAAATGTCTACAAAATGTTAAATATAAGAAACACACACACACACACACACACACACATACTACTTCAACAGCCACTGTTTGAACTCCATGCTATTGGTCATATAGGAGGTTTAGAAAAAAATGTTTTCATAGCTTAATGCATACAAACCTAGGGAACACTAGCAAACCATTCATTTCAGAGTGGGAATAACACCAATATCGGCAAATCCAGTTTTAGTTCTATTAGCATCACCAGCCCAAATGGTAATATAGGGGTTAACAAATCAATTTAACCTTTCTAAATTAGTTTGTTATATTACATTCTATTGATCTTTTCTAATGCAAATGTATTGCTGACAAAATACATTGAGGATTTGTTTGACCTCTTTGTTGTAGGATATGGCAATTAATTTTTTATTGAGATTCCAATTAGCTTTCTGTTCTTACAGTGTTTTACCTAAATCTTCCTTTAAAGTTCCCTAAGGTTACCAAGAAAATATCATCTAAGCATGACTGCATTAAAAGGTAGAAGTAAAGAACACATTACTTAGGTTGTGTACAAAATTGAGGTTACCCTAGGTTAACTGAATCAGATTCCTCGAAGAGATAAAGATGCTCTAAATCATGAGGAATTAATCAGAAAACTCTAATTGAAAAACAGGACCACAGTAGTCTATTATAAAAGGGGAGAAAGTGCCAAATTAGCACAACAGAGTGGGGAAATCTCAAAGAAATGTTACAGACCATTGCCATCATGACCCTTGTAAAGTGTTCTTACAGAGAAAAAAACACACAAAAAAAGAAAGCCCTAAGGAGCAGGGCTTCATGATTAGGACCACCCAAGGAGAGTCTCTAACAAAAGAAAATTGAGTTCTGTAATTGACAGTGGTCTGCATGTAAAATTTTCAGATGTCCCTGCAGACACCAAGACAGGGGTAAAATCTCAGTAATTACTGAAGGGCAACTGAAGGAAGGTTACAGATGATATTAGAGACACAGCAAAGAAGACAGAAGAGCTTTGAAGTACAATTCTCACATTTAAAAAAGCTATCCTCTGACACCATACACAGTTCATAGAATATTATTGACTATATTCCATATGCTGTATTTTACATACCCATGACTATTCTATTCAACCAACCTATACCTTTTTAAAAAATATTTTTTTATTGATTGACTTCAAAGATAAAGGGAGAGGGAGAAAAAGAAGCATCAATGACTAGAGAGAATCATTGATTGGCTGCCTCCTACATACTCCCTACTGGGGATTGAGCCAGCAACAGGGCATGTGCCCTGACCAGGAATTGAAGTGTGACCTGTTGGTTCATAGATCCATACTCAACTACTGATGAGGGACAATCTGTACTTCTTAATTCCTTCCTCTTTTTCATCAATACCTCTATCCCCCTCCAATCTACAACCATCAAATGAGATTTATTGAGATGATCACTTAGTAAATTATATAATGTTTAATAACTGGGAAATATAGTGAAAACTAATAATACATAGTATATCAACTGTAATTTAAAAATAAAAATATTTAAAGTTTTTAAAAAAGGTATTCTCTTTCTACTCTGATCTACCTGGTGTTTATTGGCCTTAAATAAAGATGAAAGAGTGGTTGAAAAATAAGGAGAATGAGGTAAACAATCTGGAAACGTCCCTGGCATGCATAAATAAAACAACAGTGAACAGGAACTATGCTTTACCCATCTAAGCCTTTAGCTTCATATGAGGAAACTCCGTTTTTCAAATATTCATGTATCTCAGCTTAAAGGATTTGGAAGAAAGAAAGGGGAGAAGAGTAGAGTGTAAAAGACCAAGGCTACTCTATTCTCATACCTACATCTCTACCCTGACATCATTTATACTTATAAAATAAGAGAATAAAATTGGGTTAAATTGTGACTTCAAGTTTTCATTAATCTGATATATTTTCTAAATATATGAATACTAGGACAATTTTTGCTTACAATGAAAAGCATCAACTGCTTAAATATTGAATTTTGATTATAAAAACTAATGTAATTGAGTTTTTATATTGTCAACATGTCTTTAATTATTCCTTTGTATCTATTATTTTTATATCAAGCATATTGAGACTGTTGACATATAAAAGATTGTGTGCTGTGAACCAGATTGCATATTAATCTTAGATTTGATTCAAACATCAGAATTTATAGTACAAAAGCATTAACAATTTCACAGCAGTTAGGCATTTTCCATTATCACTGAGGTATAAAGCTATTGTTAAATTACTACAGT